>JAAGAY010148608.1:28965-51277 GCA_011801015.1 Ardeotis arabs | reverse complement strand
CCTCCCTCGACCTGCTGGCCACGCTCCTCTTGATGCAGCCCAGGATGCCGTTGGCCTTCTGGGCCGCAAGGGCGCATTGCTGGCTCATGTTGAGCTTCTCGTCCACCAGCACACCCAAGTCATTCTCCTCAGGGCTGCTCTCCATCCATTCCCCGCCCAGCCTGTACTTGTGCCTGGGATTGCCACGACCCATGTGCAGGACCTTGCACTTGGCCTGGTTGAACTTCATGAGGTTGGCACGGGCCCACCTCTCCAGCCTGTCCAGGTCCCTCTGGATGGCATCCCTCCCCTCCAGCGTGTCGACGGCACCACACAGCTTGGTGTCGTCGGCGAACGAAATGATTAACCTGTGCTCAGCAACAGCTTCTGTTGATAATTTTTTCTCTTGTTTGCATTGCATTAATTTGCTTATTTAGTGTTTGATATGTTATAAAATCTAAAATGATCCTAGACATAAAGTCCCTTTATCTTTCAAGATTTCTAAAAATGCATAAGGATGGCAGATGTTGAAGTTTTTCATCAGTATGAGGAATTTAACTTGATTTGATAATCCTAATAGAAATTATTAATTCAGCATGGTTCATTAGTCCATAAAGGTAACTACCCCACCATTCATTATAACATGAATTTAGACAAGAGGATTAAGAGTTTAAGTAGCTCAGATTAGCTCACAGGAAGATTTAATAGTTTTTGCAATGAGGCAAGAAATAATAATTTGTATTCAAATGCTCTCACTTCTGGTGGCCTGATTTATTCCAACTCCCTGCACCAGAAAGGAAAGCACTATGTTCTGTGAATGTACTGAATAATGAATTCTTCCTAAAAACCTGATGTAGCAGACAAATAAACACTTTAGCCATGGGAAGGCAGCAGTAGAAAGGTGTTGAAACTTGCCTGAAGCCACACAGGGTCTTAGTGTCAGAGACCAGATTAGGATTTTGCAAGTCACTCATCAGCAATCTCACTTGACTTGGTATCGGGGAATTACTCACAAAAAAAACTTGGCAAGCTTTACTGGTGCTCCTACCATTGATGCTAAGGTAAGGTCTGAGAACATACACGTATAGGACGAAAATTCTTCCACAACTTCCTTGCCCTGTACTGTGTATGCGAAGACAAAAAGGATCTGTCAGAAAGGTGCAAAAACTTTAGGTAAAAGCTGTAGCATACATTCTGTGAGACTATGAAGTTGTGATGGGTGGGGACTATGATTAGCTGAAAAATCACTGCGAGCAGGGAGGTGGCCCTGCAATATGTTACTGCCACCACCCAGTTGCAGTGTTTCATGTTTTTGTTCAGAAAATGGATCTCCAGGATCTGTCTCAAAAAGGCAAAGCTTGCCAAGTGTCAGTCACTTGGACTCTCTTTTGAAGAGGATCCAGAAATCTACTGGTCTAATAAGTTCCTTGGAGCTAGCTAATGACCATCATATCAAACTTACTAATACAGTTCCTGTCTCTGACACCACTCCTGTGTTAGGGACATCTATGCCTTAGTTGCCCTTCAGGAAGACCCCAGTGACCTAGGTTTGCTGAACTGGTTACTCAGATAATTCCCTCTAACAGTAGTCCACCAGGCAAATTTACCCTATTTTTTTCTAGTTACTTTCTTTAAGGATTGTTTGTTTGTCAGATAAAATGATGAAGTTAAGGATTTCTTAAATGGAGGATCACATCCACATACCTTGACACACATAGACCATACTATTCTCAGAATCCCTGAAGAGAGTTATGAATAATAGGGTGTAGGGGGATAAAGCAAAACTTTAAGAGCATTTCTACCCTCCTTTATAATTCTTACAACTCCTAACAGCCTGTGGACCATGATCAGTATCAAGACAAAAGGCAAAGTTCCCTTTTCTGTTCACCGTCCAGCATTTGGTAACATTTCAGTACTTGTAGCTGAAGAACATACGCCATTTTTAAATCCTATTGCAATGCCATTTTTCTCTCCACACTGCAGCAGTTTGTTTTCCCCAGCTCCTTCTGAGGATGAGTGGGCAAAGATGGACAGCAGCAGCTGGCATTACTAGTGGCAGTACCCACTATCACACCAGCATAACTTGACGTTCATGGGGCATCATTCCAGACACAGGACTTTGAGACCTGCCAGTTTCATGATGATCAATGAATGATTTAATTCATAGTAATTGCATCATCTAAAACAATCTAACCTGAGTGGAATTCATAATTGGACACAGATATATTTCCCCAGATGCACAATTCCTACAAAAGCAGTATTTAAAACTAATGGGTCAAAGACATTCTCAGTGTAATTCCACTGAAACTGATGGTGTGAATCAATCTGAAATTCAGTAAGTGGTGCCTAAACCCTTGCCAGCTATGGGCATCAAAGCCTGTGATGTGGTACAGCAAGTGGGAAATAGAGGCAGCAACGAGAGTATAAGAGCAGAAACTCTAAATGAGGACAATCTAAGCCTGATCAGCACTTTTCTCCAGAAGGGTTTGTTACACATATATTACACATATATATTATAATTGCATATGTACAATGCAGTTATACTGTCGAGAATAAACATTTGGAGGAATTTTTGCTTAATTTCAAAGGTTTCCAAAATGCAAACCTGGGAAATACTAAAGATATGCTAGGCAGATTGGGAGCCACCTTAGTTTTCAAAATCATTGCAAATGCCTTTATGAAACTGATAGTTTTGGCTAGGTTAGATCAAGAGCTGTAACAGAGATGTAGAAATATTAGATAATCAGAATGCATTTTAAAGAACAAATGTTTCGTTACCTCTGCTTTAGCACCTATGCTTATCGACAATGTATAGTTTGTTGGGAGCTAAGTGCATTTTACTCTGATGTGCACTGAGGCAATGGGCATATGGAAGAGAAAAATGAAGCCATTTTAACCACTAAAATACCTCTCCAGTAAGGAAAACAACTGAAGCTCTAGAGAGTGTCAGGATTTGTGATTCATGCCCAGGAACCATTACAAAGTAAGCAGCAAATGACCCTAGGAGAGATGGTGCGGACCAAGGGGAGATGGCGGGGACTTAGAGGGTGCTTTTTCTCTGAGTCATTCCACATGTGAGGCTGAGAAATTTCAGCAGCAATTCTCTGATGAGGTAATAGAGTCACTGATCACTTATGATCACTAAAAATCTCTTTGCCAACTTTAATAGGGCTGGAGTTGGCAAAGAGATTTAAGATTTCAGTGTAGCTAATTATGTTCTACCTGCTCAGATTACTCTGCATTTTCAATACTAGAGTATTATATTCCTGCAAATTGCTGGGTATTAATTTTAGGAACAATAAGGAGAGCTACTCAATGACAGATGACTAGCAGTTGTTGCACATAAGTCAAGAATAATATTTGTACCTACAGCTGGGCAAATACTGCTGGATATTTTAAAAATTATATTTCAATTAACCATTGTAGGAGCAATCATTTGTTCTTAAAAAGAAAGAAAGATATAGTTGTTCAGATATATGTCAGGTGGATATTTATATTGCTCTTTTGAAATTTATTTCTTTTCCTGCTTATAAAATTTTTAATTGTCCAACCAGGCAAATTAAGTGATCTGCGGCACAATGGAAAAATAGATAAGACCAAACACTTAGACAGTTTTAAATCAAGAGTTTTCTGGTAAATAGATGATTAAAAAAAATCTCAACATGTTTACTGAACAATTATTGGCAAAAAAGAGAACTATAAAAATCAATATGCAAAAGGCTACATTTGTCCCCAAAAAAATCACAGCGAGACTTGCACACTTCTTTCCAAGTGCCATCTTGCTCTGCTTGTAAAGACTGTAGGGATCCTATGGGATCAAAGTTATTACATAAGTCTGAGGATTTGAATTAGAATTAAAAATTCTAAGACATTTTATTTCAAGTGCTGCAATATTTCAGTGACAAGCACTAAGTAGAAAATCCTCCTCACACAAAGACTAGAAGGGCCCTCCCACAATGGTGTCACATAGAAACAGCATTATTTCTCACCATTATGTTTGCTGTCTGGAATCTTGCCACAGGGAACTGGGTAGACTTGTCATTGCCTTAGCTTTGACCTTAGTAACGAAAGTCATTGCTATCACATACATGCTCAGTCCTATCAGTCAATCAACTAAACTAACAGCACACAAGCTACTTGGCCAGTCTGGAGTTCCAAGCCTACACAGCCACTCCATTGGAAATTTTTCCATGCTGTTCATAAAATGATAATAAAATTTGTCTGATTTTGAACTTTCCTATGCTGGATACTCAGTGAAGCACTTTAAGCTAAGTCATATCACACATTACACTTTGTGTTGAATGAACCAGGGCCTTGGTTCAAACCAACATGAGCAGCTGTGTGTAGTTCTACCTTGAGGCTGACCATTCTCTTGAAGGTTTGTGAAGGCAGGTGAAGCACTGTGGTTTGAACTATTTCTTTCTTTTGTAGACTTTTGGGTTTTATGTAATCTACAGTGAAACATCAAGCAAAGCTGAGTCCTGGATGGAATCCCTACAAGCAGAAACTGGAAAACAGTGCCTTTGAGCCAAACACCACATTGCTTTGGTGCATTCAAAACTTGCATATAGGTCAGTAGAAATGGAAGCAAAGTCCCATGTCCACACATTCTGGAGTATCTCCTTTTTCCAATTTCCATTATCTTTTAGTGATGGCTTGTATCTTCAAGGTTGGTATATACAGCATCATGGACTGTTCCCTCTATTTGAAAGTTGAATAGTTGACTGTGTAGGTATGTTGGTAGTGGACAGGTAGGTTGGCATAGTAGTCAAGATATGCTTGAGAAAACAGGGTAGGAGAAAAATAAAAACAGCCTAGGACACTTGACTCAGAGTCGTATCATGACGTATCATTTTTGTAAACCACTCAGTTTCCAGTGAACTTAGATGTCTGCCAAGTGTCTGCTTAAATGTTTGGTCCCAAAACCTAGGCCTACCTTGTTAAGAGTTTGCTATCATCTAACTGCCTTCTTTCTTCTAGTCTTTTCTTTTGCTGCTCCAGTCAAAGTTGTTTTTCATTTAAATGTGGCAAACATAACAAGCCCTTTCATGAAACGTTAGAGGTCAAGTACACTCCCTATTTTATTTAGTGTATATTTCTTTACTACATTTCAATAGCAAAACCGCAAACTGAAACCGAATATCATCAAGCATTGAAAACAAAACGGTGCTTGTGGGATTGGAGTGCTGGGAAAAAAAAAATAATCCCAAAGCATGCAGAAAAGCACATTTGATCTTCTTATTTCATTCTTTGGTGCCTGATAGTTCAGCCATCCATCCTGACTAAGTCAGGAACAGACTTTACTAAGAACATGGGATAGAGTGTGGTGACCAGGAACAGGGCACGATCAGAGAGTGTACTGACCAGAAACTTGTTTGCATGTCACTGGTGCTTTTATAATATTTTCTATCGATTTTCCCATAGTAGTTACCTAAGATTCCAAATCACCTTGATCCCTCCTTTTGCCACACCTTGTTTTGTCCCCATCCCAAAAATGCTTTTCCCAGCATCCCATGGTGAGTCACATATTCCTCTAATCCCCTCATTCTGTAAGGTGACCAGGAAGAACATCTCCCATTGACTCATCTGGTGTATCTCACATCTGGACAATGTGACTGATTGTCCCCTGGCAGCAGCCCTGGGAGTAGCTGGGTCAGGGTGCAACATTGGCTCTGTTCAGGTTTTGAGGGTTCTCCATACATCATTGTTCCTCTGTGGCCTGCATATCTGTGCCTCTATATCACTCCGTGTATCTCCTTTTCCTTTCTGCCCTTTCCCCTTCCTTTCCAAATGCAAGTCTTTTAAACCAAATATTAAATCTCAGCCATATTTTTCAGAGGACTAGAGAGCTCAAAACCACCAAGTCCTGAAACACTTTGTAAAAATGAGCTGTTGGACAGCAGAAAGCTTATTAGTTCTAATCTTCTATTATTATTAATAGAAGATCTATTAGTTCTTCAGTCAGGGGAAAAATGGAGCACGAGTTCAGACTTTGTTAGCTACAAGAAAATCCACACCAGGGATCAAGCTTAAGATATTAATTGTGAACTGTGTTAAATTCACTATAAATAGAACAAGTTTGAGCAACACTTAGAGGCTCCTTGACAGATTGGAACATTCATGTTCTGTGTGTGAAGTTAGGAGCTCTGGAGCCACTATTGCCATAGTAAGAAAGAAGCTTTTTTCCTTGCATCTAGAAATAAGAAACATGAACATAGGTAATGTGATAAATAGCACATTGACTGGAAACAACATTGGTTGGGAAGCTTGTGATTATAGCAAGAAAAGCACAAAAGTTTTAACTGTAAATCTGATAAAATCAATTTGTGTATGTGTGTGTAATAATACTAAAGTAAACCTAGATAGATCTAATAAAAATATTCAACACTGAAAAGAGAATTAGTAACTTAATCTGATAACATGTTCCATGTAGACTTCAAAGTCACATGACAACAGACCAAATAGCATGTCTTTTACTTTGTTTAAATCCACATAAAGCAAGTATTGCTTTTAAAACTGAAATTCTGAAATAGTCTAATACTTCAGTCTCCATTTCTGTTTGTCTAAAATTGTGCCTGTGCATGCTTCTGTATTCACTGATAAGTAAAAAACTACTGTTTTAATTTATGTGTCATCTATGCATTTTTTTATTTATTCTATTTGCACTGTTTGGAAAGATTGAAGGGAATAGTACAGAATGGCAATATACTAGGTTCATGTTATGCTATGATTTTCCCTGAAGAAGCAAGGTTTGCCACAGGAAGCAGGATTACAGTTACAGAGGCATTTAGAATTGAATTCAGAAAGGGTGTGTACAGGTATGCTTTTATGAATTTGATTTTGATGGGACAAGTTCATGTGCAGGATTATATTGGATTCAAAGCAGTACTTGCATATCCTCATATTTCAGTGTTACAAAACCCCCACAGATTATTTCCTACCATACAGCTCTGATAAAAACAGCTAAATATGGTTGGAATGTAACAGATGAGAAGATTTGTTTTTAAAGGCTGCTTGCTATACGTTAAGTGGCAGAACAGCAGTTTTTTTATTTATTCCTTTGTAGATCTGCAGTGAAGAATACCAGTGAAGGATATAGATTTAGCAACAAACAGATGAAGTGATTGGGATGTCTTGGTCTAATGATATTTTGCAGGAGTTTTTTTTTTTTTAAATTGAGGAGTTTATTCCAGATTCTTATCCAAACATTTATTTGTTCAAGCAGTTTCCACAGCAATTGGCCACTGAAAACACCCAGAGTCTCAAAGGGCTGGCATAATGAGCCTGCTCTTAATTTATGAAAATAAATCACCACTTACATGTCACTTTGCAGTTCTGTGTAGGGAACTGAGAGCCAGCTGAAGAATTTTAACATTATGGTAGTTTACCTTTTTTTTTTTTTTTTTTTTTTTTTTTTTTCCATACAGTGGCAATGAAATTTGTTCTCAAGGTTGACCAAAACCCCGGGGTAACATAACAGCATCAACACTAGTTAGTACAAGCCAATACTTTGGGTCTTCATTGCTTCCAGCGTGGAAAAATGGCTTTTGGTGAATTGCACATTACAGAAATCTTCAAATTACATAAACACGTAAACAGATCCATATAGCTGGATATCTTTACAATATAAAGTTACTCCCTGCTGATGTTTTCCTGAAGCATCTTCCCCAAAACTGGCAACAGGCACCAGCTAGAGCTGCCTGGAAGACAAGAATTTCAATTTTTATTAACATCTTAGAACCTTCAGCATTTGTTTTGTCCTGCTGCTTTTGGAAGAAAAAGCACATTGGAATAAAAATTGCATTGGAATAAAATCTTCCCCTCTTTGGAGAAATAAGAAAGACCAGCCGTACCATTGGAACACACACTGAGGGACAGAAAGCACAACTGTGCCACTGCGGGACACTGAGGTTCAGAACCCTGCTTTGTCTCCTTCGGCTACCTGGATGACAGCTGTGCCTTCTGGGCTACAAAATCACCCTGTTGTCCTCATTAATAGACTTTAAATTATTTATATACTAGCAAAATCAATGCCAACCAAAACAAACAGCTTTTGTTGAAATACCTCCACAACCACAATAATTAGTAGTTGTTCATAAAAAAAACCCCACAGAATCCATGAACTCTTTATTTGTGCATGTAAAATAAGACAAACTTTAGCCAATGCACTAAAAGCTAGTTAAAAAAATAAACAACTCTTTTGCCCCAGGATGAACTTTTCAACAACAGATAAAGATAGGAACATCCATTATTGACAGAGTATTTTTCACTAAATAATAGTTCTGTTTCTGAGCTGACAGATCTCTGATTTTGCAGAGAAGCACATCTTTAAAATGTACATCTGGAAAGCTGACATTTGTTATTCTATTAGATACTAAAACACACTGGCCTGATGCAGATACTGGTTTTACAGCTCATTACAATATTGTTGCCCACATGCTGATCTCTCTTTCCATGTCACATACATAGCAAAATAACCCTCTCCTCTTAATTTAATCACTCTTTTTCATCTCAATTCAACTAAATTATCAGTCCAAATGGAATAATTTAAGATCTTTTACAATCTATACTTAGCTTTAAGTTTCAAGCTGTGACAGACCCAACTGTATGAATTTTTATTCAGTAGTTTGTTTCTCTTTTCCAGCTATGCCTGCTGGACTAAGAAGGCATTATATTTCCCTGTTACACTTGCTTCTGTTTCTCCTCAGAGTATTAGTTACAACATTCCTGCTATTAAGTTGTATCCTTCAAGTTTCATTTCAATTTCTGATTGTTAGCAATGAAGGTGAAATCTAGTGTTCAAATCAAATTGTGCTATATCATCCTCCTGAAAGGGTCTTGCAAAGCTTTTCTGTCACTGTCAGTTGTTGCTGTTACATTTAAGATACCATAAAATGCCACATAAACTGTCTTCTATGTAATTCTTGTATACTATAAAATGATCCAAAAAAAAATCAAATTAAAGCCATCTGCCCATTCTGCTGCTGCTCCAATGATGCTGTTCCCAGCTCGCTCTCCTTCTCTCACTGCTATCGCATGATGTGCTATTGCTCGGAAGGCACCCAGTCAACACCCTGTTTTAACACTTAGAGAGACAAACAGACATCTGCAAGACAGACTGGAAGTAGAAGGCCTGTGGATTTTAGAGAGGTGAATGAGAAGGGATGCACCAGAAGGGACTGACATAAGTTATACAAACCATGCAATTTAGTTTATTTTGACCTATAATTCAGAAGCAGAGGGAAAGCAATAGAATTAGAAGTCAGTAAATTTAAAACTGATAAAAGAGAAAGGATATTTCAGTAAAAGTTCAATTCAGTTACCTTTTATCTGTATCTATTTTTCACAGCTAAAAAGAGTAAAAACTGGTAACAGAATAATACATTCTTTTCATGTTAGAAAGTATAACTGAATATACCCCAGAAGTAGCTATCTTGAGTAAAAATGTGTCAGACTTATAAAGCTACTTTAAAGCTACTAAAGCTTACTAAGCCAGTTATTCATAGAATCAGTCAATTTTTAAAATACTAATGAATACATATTTTAAAACACAGATTGCATAGTTTATAGTTACTATAAAGGGAAAACTCTAAATCTAATACAACCTTTAAAGTCACTTGTTTCTGGACTTAAAATGTTCAGACTAATAAACAGCAGGGATAATAATCAGTCAAGATAATGACAGTTTGCATGTACTTATGTGCATGTAAGTGGGAATACTACGTGTGAGGAAAGAGAGGATTAGGTCCCATTCACTTTAAAAATATTTTAAAAGATTAAAAATTATTATTTTAAACAATGGTAAAAAAATCACTCACTCTTTAGTGTAATTGAGACAAAAATGTAGGCTGCCATAGACTTTAAAAGGTCATCCAGTCCATTCTCCTACCCTAGACAGGATTACATATAAGCAAACTTCAGTCTCATAATTCACCTAGCAAATGTTTGTCTAAATTACTGTTTAAATCTCCATTGAAAGACTCCACAGCTTCCTGAAGCAAGCCAATCCAGCACTTCACTATCTTGCCATTAAAAAGCTTTCCTTGCTAATGCCCACCCTAATTCTGTTGAGGTAATTCAAACACATCATGTCTTGTCCTGTTCATAGTGGCTATTATCATGTCTCTCCACATTCTTCCCTTCCCTAGACTAAACAAACCCAACTCTTTCGATCTTTTCTCACAAGTCATGTTTTCTGGACCTCTAATAATTCTTGTTGTTCACCTCTGGATTCTTGCCAATTGGTACAGACATTTCTCGAACTGTTATCTGCCCTTAGCTGGACACAATATCCTAGACGAGGCTTTACTCATATGGCAAAGAATTATTACTTCCCATACCTTATATAGCACATCCTCATTGATAGTGTCTGTATGAGGATTCCTTTTTTGCAGCAGGATAAATCTGCTGACTCACATTAAAATTCCCTTTTGTAGGTCTCAGTTTTTCCAGACCTTGTATTTGTCCCCTTGATTGCTTCTATCAAGGTACAGCACTTATTCTTCCTCATATTTTTCTTATCATTGGGGCGTTTCTTTGAATTCTTGAATTAAATAAAAGAGCAATTCCTAAGTTCAAAAGATGAGATACTCCAATCCAAAAGAGGAATTGTACATAGGTTTATAATAGTGGAAAGACAGGGGGAAAAAAATGTTGCATATAACTTCTTACTTATCATTCATAAAAAAAAAAAAAGTTTTCATTAAGCAAATGAATGAATAGAAGGACTTCAGATAAATGCAAAAGGATGTATGGGTTTTCCAGTCTTATCTAGAAAATTTAGGAAAAGAACTGCATTTTCTTTACTTCCTGTTAAGTTTTTAGAGTAAAAGTTTTCATTCCCTTTAAATGAAAGAATGACATAGTCTGTATTCACAAAGAAATACTTCAATCACAAGTCACCTTTCCTAAGAACATGAATTGTTCCATGATCAGCAAAATGCCTGAAGCCTGATTCTTGTGAAGCTCCAGGTTTTGTGGCTGAGCTCTCCTCTGAATAACAAATTCTGGCCAAAGCTTTTTTAATTACTAGAGCATTAACATTGCCTTGCTTTTCTGTTGCCACTCTGGTTTCTGAGATTATATTTGAGCTTCTGCTCCAGGTTTTCTCTCAGTAAAGACTGTGTTGGATCTTCTTCTGTCCAAACCACCAATTTACTGAAATGTGCAGTTTAATGCCTCTGAAAACTGAAGTTGTCTGTCAGATCTAGCTGAAATTGGAAAAAGGTTTCAAGATTATGAATAGAGAGAACAGTAGCAGACATCAAAACTAGTTGTTAACATCAATCTTATTTCCATAGGAAATCAAACTAGAAAGCCTGCTGCTGTCTATGCACTATCACATATCTTCCTACAAAATACCAACTGCTTTGTACTGGCTTTCTAGAAATAAATGGGACCAAAGAGAAGTCTTGCTATAAAATAAACTTTTTGAGGATGTGAGTGTGAGATGAAACCAAGGAAAAGGCTCCCCTTGGCCAGAGAAATTTTGGGTAAAACTGGTACGAACAGTAAGACAAGGGGTAGAATGAAAACTGAAATTTCATGCTTAATTCCAGCTGACATCAGTGAAATCTCCTCTCCTAATTCACTCTGCAGCAAGAGTAAAGACATTATAATGACACTATCATTTAAATATCAGTGATAATAACACAAAAGAACAGACGTTAGAGTTTTAGGTTTTCCATTTAAAATAGTTTACATATTTCTGTTACTTCCACCTCTCCATTTAGAGCTATTGGGAACTGTCAGGTGACAAAAGCAAACTGTGGAAAACCTGTGAAAATGTATGAGATCTCAGGCATTTATGAAATGTTTTCTACGGTCATGTATCTGAAAAGTGAAGCAGCAGTCTGCTTGGCAATTTTCAGTTCTGAGGTATTTTCTTTTTCAAAAAGTAAACAAAATCCAGTCCTCCTCTCCTCCCTTCCAAACCAAGGAACTGACAGGGTCACAATTACATGTATTTCCACTTAAACATTTATTTCTGAAGAAAAGGATTTTTAAAAAGACAGGAAATAAACTAGCAAAAGTATCTCTGATCTGTTTTGAACTTGATCATTACATTGATAATTTTTCCTACCTTCTTGCTTTTCCAAGGTCCCCTCTGTCTTTCCTTTGGAAATTCCTTGCATTGTTTCAACAGTAGTTCCTAGTTCATTAATTCAGGCTTAGGCATCCAGTTCTTTTAAAACAGGGTCCCCTCAATCATTTTCTGGTCATGCAAGTAACCTTCTTCTCAAATAGTATTTTTTTTTTTCTCTCAAAAGCAAATCCACCAGTATTATATTTCCCTATCGGAGAACAAATACACGAATTACAAATTCTTCCTTCTTCCTCCCCACAACAGCCCATTGATTTCATGCACAGTTTCCCAGAAAATCCAGCAGCTTCACATTCTCCCTGCCCCCAAATCCATCAGGTTTCCCATTCCCACAGTCTACTCCAGCCCCTCTGAACACACCGTGCTTTTATTCCCAAGGACTCAAAAAACAGCCCAGAAGCGGGGTGTCTTCTCTGGCAGCTCTTCCGTATAACAGTACCAGCATGACAGTGGCAGCAGATGGGCTGCCTTGCAAGCCTCTGCTAACAGCACGATGTGACAAACCAGTCTTCCTGTGGGACTCTAATTTTTGGCTGGTTGGCAGGCTAGGAAGTGGGAGAATCCGACCTCCCTCGCTTCGGTACATCAGACAGGAAACAAAAGCCTTCCCCTCCCTCACTGATTTCAGAGAGAGACGGGCTTAAGACGTTCACATTGTGCAGACTACATAGACTGTCCCATTCTCCTTTACTGAGCTGGAGAAGGTAAATGCTTCCCGCTGCTACATCACCTGCCTTCTCATGGCATGCCGAAAATATTCCTGCTGTATACACCTGCATCTCTTACAAACCACAGAAAAAAGACAGATTGCTGTTCTCTTGCATCAGTGATGAGCAAAGTATAGTGTGAGTGTGAGTGTGTGTGTGTGTGTGTGTGTGTGTGTGTGTGTATGTGTGGTAAAGCTCCGCAAACCTTTTAGAAATACTTGTTTGAAAATAATAGTAATTTATATCATGATACCTCACCTGCAAGAATTAGTGAATTTCCAAGTATTCTATTTCTTTAAGTTGTTTGCTTGTTGGTTTTATTAGGTTCAGTCCTCTAAACATTTACAAATGTTTTTATGTTACTAATGTGATTACATGGAAATAAGTTCAGGCAAATTCAAGCAAGCCAAAGAGAATATGTGTTAAGAAATTTGACTGCAAAAATCAAAGTTGTTATAATGAAAGAGAAGCTCTTTCATTTACCCACATGGCAGAAACAAAATGAAGATCATAATTTGCAATGTTACTTCAGGGAACAACTCCCCAAAGCTGTCTTTTAACATCCTTTCAAAGTAATTAAATTACTTATTATTTGATCATCCAAATATGGCATATGGAACTCCATAATAAACTCAGGGTGCTGTATTCTGTTAATAAACATAACTTAATTAGCATTTTCATCACAGTAACACTAAATATTTAAGACATGAAAAATTGTTTTACTGAGAGTAATATCCTAACATAAAAATAACTGATTTCTCACAGTAGCTGATCTATGACAAATACCAATTTGTTCTCTTCTTTCTCTGCTTTGGAAACACACTCCAGTTCTGAAAAACTGATAGACCATAAAATAGCTACAAGCTAATCCTTGTGGACTGAAAACTCCCAAGACTTCTTTTTCCCTTCCCCCTTGGCAAGAATTAAATACTTCCTCTTTCACATGGCAAATCTTCTCCCACGTATTTGCTCTTAGAGCTGTGTTTTACTAGGCCTTTTATCTTACAAATCCAAATTCTTTCTGTTCTGTTGTTTGTTTTGTTTTGTTTTGTTTTTTTTTAACTGAAATCCATATGTACAGGCAGTAGGAGTAGTAAGAATACACATATTCTTCCTCCTCTTTCACGGCACTCGGCTCCCCAGTGTCCAGAGGTAGTTGGTTCCTTTCCTTGCATCCAGTATCATACAGAAGAGAACTAAGAGCCTTATGCTTATAAGTTCACATACACCTTGCATATGTGTAGGAAAAATGCTGCGATTCCTGTCAGATTGCTCGTTCATGTCACCTCTATCTCCACGGACCATTTTACCTCTACGCCTATTTCAGTTGCTTCCTTGCTGCTATCCCAGAGGAGAACAAACAGCAAATAGCTGAGTTGTGGAGGCAGCACAGATATAGAAAAAGTTGTTCTGCCTTGATGGAAGAAGTACAGGGAAACCAGCATTATCCCTAGTTTTACATTACTTCATAGCTGCTAGAAACCCCTTTGGTTCCTCAGTTGATACCTCCTTGCATCAGTGAGGCTTGAAACTGCAATAGTCCACCTTCCACATGAAATCCATCAATAATGCATGAATATAGCCTAACAGTTTATTTATAGTAGTTCCCATCCTTTTCCCTCGGAAAAATATGCTCAGGTATTACCACTCCAACTGCATGTTCATAATTCTCCAGCTGCAACCTTTAAGAATCTGATTATGTGCAGATCTGTATAGCCACATTATATGTGGATTCAGAACTCCCCTGTAAAATTGATCAGAGTGTTTGTAATAGGCTTGCAAATGTTTCTGTCAAATTAGTCACATCCTGACTTCTACAGTGTGAAATGTACAGCAACTATTTGTTCCATTATCCATCTCTGTTATCTTTGGTGAGATGAAGCTGGATGCAAGTCGAAAGCTTGCACATTCTGCAGCTAACGTACAGAAAGAAGAGTCCTTCCAAAGCAGCTTTATGAATGGGAGTCAACAGATATGCTAAAAGGGATGTCAAAGGTGACACCTCAGGTGGGATGTTACCCTAGGTGATTCTAAATGCCAGTCTTAATGTGGAACCAGCCTTGCTTTGAGGCTTTTTTTCCAGGCTGCTATTCACCTCTTCAGTAATACTTTTTGAAGAGGTTTGACCTGGTGTTGGGATCATACTTCTTTCAGAGCAAGTCATCACATCTAAGCTGACAATGGATTTTGCCATAAGAAATTGCCTCCTGTCCCACCTTCTCCATTAAGACCCTCACAGCCAGCAGCGTTAGAGCACTTCAAACCTCCATCTGCCTCTCTGTTGGTGCTGCTCTGTGGATGTGTCCTGCTACGTGCTAAGCACGCTCTACAAACTGTGAGTGAACTCACTCGCTGTGATGTAAAGATGTTGGCAAGGGAAATCTTCAGTTGTTGTTTTTAAAGCTCTATGGCCGAGCCAGAGCAGGAGCCTTAGGATGGGCCACAGTTTAATCTATCTTTGAAATGTTTGCTTTTAGCCCAGTTGTTTCTTACTAGAAAGCACTTCCATTTCTTCTTGTCATTCATCAGAACTGTTGTTTGAGCAGAGTGTTTAACGGTACACTGTGAGCATCAACTTAAGACATCAGCTTTTTTTTTCTATTAAAAAAATCGTTCTGTGTTGAAATAAATGGTATGATGTCTGAATCTTGAGGATACGTTATTTAAAGGAGCATTTTGTTTTATGCATTTTTATGTGCCAAAAATGCATGCACCCTGATTTATGGCATACATATTTATACATTTGTGTAAGTAAACAGACTCAAACACTAACTCACAGACTGCTGCCGTCAGTGTTTAATGGTAAGTACACTCCCTAGCACACTTCTGGCTCAGGCCAGCTATCCCTGGTGTGGTCATAGCCCAAAAATTGCATCCAATAGACACTTCAGATGCAGCCACTCTGTTTCAGGGAGGAAGGAAGTTCAGGCACATGGACACAGAGCCAGGCCATGGCACTTGGCCTGTCAGCCAAGTCCGGAGCACCAGTCTGGAGCTGTGTTGTTTAATAGTACAGATGGAATCTACATCCTATGCAACATGGTTTTGTATTTCTCCTGTGAAAAATAAATTGAAATAGGTGACTTTGATTAAAGGACCAATTTAAAACACGTAAGTTATTCATGCTTTCGTGCTTTGTTCTTCTGGCAAATTGTACATTAGAAAGGAGCAAGAAATTATGAAAACATCGTTTTTCCATTTTTGGGTGAACAACTGGCAAGGGAAATCCTTACTAGCATTAAAAACAGAACATATATAATTTTTTTAAACACTAGTATTAAAACCAAAAAATGGTCAAATAAAAGTAATCTAGTTTTTCAATTAATATTTTTTCCAATTAAAAAAATTGCTTAATAACAGGCTGTTGTATGCAAATTGCAGTTCAGGACAGATCTCCCTGCTAACTATTGATTATATTTTCCTCATTCCTTTTTTACTTCAGTTATTCCAACATTGAATGGAATCTAAGACTATGCAGTTAATGTTCAATTGGCTACATTTACCTCTGCTCACTTTCAGAGTTTTTTTTTAAAAAGAGGCTTTAGCAATGGCATCAATCCACTGCATTTTGGGAGAATGTGAGCTGAGTTCTACACTGATTTACACACTGTAGAACATGGATTCCCTTGGTATCAGTCAGGATACACTAGATTGCATGAAGTAGAATTTAGAACCACTATATTCTTATTGCATGTTATCTATTAGTCTGCTTAATTTCCAGAGAAAGAGATTTTTTTTTTGCTCTAGAACAGTTTTATGTAACTGGATAAGTAAGTTTTGCCTTCAGATTTTTTATAATGAACTTACTTTCATATATACAGTGTAAGAATGCTAAAGAACCAACGGTAGTATTAAATAATACTTTTTGTGTGGATTTTTTTTGTTTGTTGTTTGGTTGTTTTTTTTTTTAAAAAACCACTTAATACAAAACCTTTTGAATACAAGACATGACAATAGGTCTGGCAATTTTTGCAAGAAAGAACTTTGGAGAAAGAATACACTTGAGTCAAATTGCTTGGGTGACAGAAAAGTTCTTTAGAAATGTGCTAATGACAACTTGTGAGTGCTAAGCTTTCTTTCTTCTCCAGCTTTGTTGCTTGGTCTAATCAAAACATTATCTGTCCCTGCGAGGTTTGCTTCTCTTAAAGTACTGAGATCACTGTAAAAGCAGAGCTGATACACACTGCATTAAAGACTCATTGACAAATCAATATGATGGCTGAGATGAGAATAATTTAAACCTAACTTCAGCTATCCAGTGTCTTGAAATAAAAGTCATCTAGTCTGACAAATACATCAGGTAGTGGTCAGAATGTCTACTTCTGGTTTTGATAGGAAACGTATCTGGCACCATTCCTGGAGGTGCAGAATGCAACTTTATCATCAGTAGAAACAGGATGTTCAAGTCATAATTAACTACTTGTAAACACATCAAGAATGCATTAAGGATTGAGAGAGCTTTTGATGTTCCTGTGGTCATATTTACTTGTATATGGCTTTTTTTGAAGGTTTCTCATGATACCTAGATATGCATTAAGAAGTATGACAACTTTAAGTAAAGGAGCTTTACCTTTCATCTGGAAAATGAACTGGAAAAGAATAAAATTCTAGAATGTCAGATAAAATTCTCTAGAAACACTGAAAGTTTGAACTCCTCCAAGGGTAGTTTGTGTGTCATAAAAACCTGTATCTGCCTAAATCAGTGCATCAATGTATACATATAGGTATATTTAGGGACCTCTTGTTATCATTAGAAACAAGAAAAATCTTTTGGACTTTCAGCCCCTGCTGCACAGTGTGCAATATATGTGTTTTCTAGATTTAAGTGTTACTTGTCTATTACTCAGTTTAACAAACATTCCAAGTAAAAACACTTTGTTAAGTGATTTATCAATTAACCAGCATGTTTATTGCCTAAAAATATCCAAACAAAAACCAGTATTAGGACAATGCCAGTAATTCAGGACTTTTTAGCAGACAGATAGGGCCTGATGAAATGAGTTTGAATTTCAGTAAGCATCCTTCTGGGATAATACTGTTTGGGTATCCTAAAGATTCTGCTTCTGATTTAGGTTTGGAGGCTTCCCCTTTTTAAAAGAAAGGTAGAGTAAGCCTGGGCCTGTTCTTAACCTTCTCTTTTCCCTCATGGACAGATGCATTGAAGTATAAGAGTTCTCAGATCAGTTGTTATATCTGCATTCACAGTCGCTTTCTCCTCAGTCTGACTCAGTGCTTCATATGTAAATCAGAGCGTCATCTTCGCATTCCTTCTGCTGACTGGTCCATAGGGGAACAGAAGTCTGCTGACTTTATCACCACTCCCTCTCTACTTTTCCAAGAAAAATTCATAGAGGAATAAAGCAAATAGTGCATGCACTCCTAAGTCTTATCACTTTGACTTTTTATATGGGCTGCCTGTTTTGTGGGATCTCCTCACTCACTACAGATCTGCGAGAAAATCAAGAAGCATTTAGCATCATGAAAGCAAACTGACTGACTGCTGCTATCTGTCCTCCACCATTTCCCTACCTCCTGCTTCATGTTTGTGGCACAGGTCTTCCATTTGCTGCTTTGTTGGGATTATGCTTTCTCAACCACATATCTCAAATATCAGTTTCACGTAACAGATCCCTAAAGGTGCTCACTCAGCTAATGTAGATTCACTTAATGTGTTGCCTTCCAAGAGACATGTATCTTCACTAATTCAGGTCTCAAAAGTGAGCCAAGAATCCTACAGAAATATAGAGCTTATTCCAGCTGTTGCTAAATTAGTAAGGACTTATGTGGATGAGGATCGAGCTACTTTTGCAAACTGGTGCATAGACTGAGAAGATTATAATCTAAAGATGTAATTCAGAAAAGATTTTAAACTGTGCTTCATTTTACCCATGTAGGCAGTCTCAAAGAAATCAATGGGATTATTCATGTACATAAAGTTAAATGCACCCATAAATCTCTGTGAAGCTGTGACCCAAGGGTCCAGTCCTGCATTTATCTTCAATATGAATTTTAGTACTAGAAGCAATTTCATTGATGACTTAAATATACTCATACATAATAGTAGTATCTCATATTCATGGCTGCATGTATCTGATTGATCAGGTGCTTAGATAATATGTGGAGTGGCAGAAAAGAGCAATTTTTTTTTTTCCTGATTTTTAGTATTGTAACCTCAATCAGCTTTAAATACTTCTATTTCCTTGCATTTTAACTCTGAAAAAGCAGAAAATATTCCCTAATACTAAGTTAATCCATTTCTTCAGTCTTCTTCAGGACTCCTGATTCCACCAACCATAGCTCCTAACTTTAGTTTATAATTAGATTATTAGTGATAAATTGGTCTCCCCCTTACACATGTTTGGACTAGATCATATTTGATTGTTTTATTATGGCTGGTTTAGTGTTCCCTTTCCTGTAGGAATTTCCTTTCCCTTTACCTGGGTAAATATGATTTACCCTCAAGTTAAATGCTTTGGTTTTGACCCTTTGACACTCATTGATGTATATTCAAGTATCTGCAATTAAATGTAACTGGCCTAAACAGGGAGCTGACCTCATATTTTTACAGCTGTATCACAATTTCTTCTCCCTAATAATTTCAAATTTTATTTGTTACTATTCATCACTTCACATTAAAGATATATTAGAAAAATCTTTTTTATACTTATTGTGGGACTCCAGACATTTGCGCTCATCTGCCCTAAAGTTCTAAAATTTCCACTACGTTTATTAACTCTACCTATCTTCAAAGAATTAACTGTATTCTGATCACCCTCCTTTGAAGGACTGTTATCTGAAAATTTTCTGTCTTCAACACTCTAATTCTGTCAACGCGAAAGACAATTTTTCCTAATGAGCCTCTTCATTAATACCGATTCTCCACTCTGCCATTGAGTCTTAACACAGTATAGCTCCACAGACTTCAGTAAAATCATGCTAAAATTGAAACATTGTAAAAGTAGAGAAAGAGACAACATCCTTTAAAATCATATGGTTTGGAACCATGATTCTGGTTTTCCTTCATGAGTTCCACAAAAAAAAATGACATATATTAACTAACAGTAGTAGAATTATATTGGTCAAATACCTGTATGAGATCAGAATCAATCCTTACATAATGGAGAGGACTTTTGACATGGGCATGTAATGATAGGACAAGGGGTAATGGCTTTAAACTGAAAGAGGGTAGCTTTAGATTAAGCATTTAGATTAAGCATTTAGATTAAGCATAAGGAAGAAATTCTTTACTGTGAGGGTGGTGAGGTATTGGAACAGGTTGCCCAGAGAAGTGGTGGATGGCCCCTCCCTGAAAGTGTTCAAGACCAGGCTGGATGGGGCTTTGAGCAACCTGGTCTAGTGGAAAGTGTCCCTCCTCATGACAGGGGGCGTGGAACTAGATAATCTCTAAGGTCCCTTCCAACGTGAACCATTCTATGATTTCTGATCTAAGACAATGTGATCAGACAGATGGAAGCTGGGAAAATGCAATTGTTCAAATTGACAATTATCTGCTAATCACTGTATATTGCTCTGAAAAACAGGTAGCAGCTGTAACCTGAATTTAACCAGTTAATAGACTTCTATATATGTCTAGGCATATAGTGTCCACAATGCTTTAATACAATGATATATTCTTTTCTGAGTTAGTTAAGTTTGACTTTGGTAACATTACTTGCCACTTTTAGCTAATCCTTCCATCTACCAGTCACATTCTGGATTTACTCTAGCAGGGAGGCTGGTAGCTGTTCTCTCCTGTGAAAGCTGTGCTTGCACTGCATATGCTGTATTGCAACAACTTGGGGTTGTTACACTATAAGGTTGATTTAATGTGTTCTAAAATCAGCCCGCAGGCTTGCATTTTTTCTGATATCTCCTATCTACATGCATGTGAATTAAGACTGATCTACCCAGCAATGGTTTCCCGAGGCACAGACTCTAGTATAAAACAAAACTCTCCAGATAGTCTGTTGCCTTCCTTACGGCTTGCTTTGGCTCACCTCAGGCTCAGCAAGGCGCTCCTGTCATGCCTAGTCTGTTTCAGCTCTTGAACATTATTTTCAACTACTACACAGTCCACACGTCATTTAGGAAAGCCATGATAAAAAGTCTGCAAATTTGGATGGTAAATGTCCAGAAGAAACAGGCTGGAAACAACAGTTATAGCAAGCCTATGTAAGAGTGTTCCCAGACAGACCACTCTCATGGTAATGGGATGGTTCAAGGAGATGTGCTATGTTCACTGGTTATGAGCCATAATCAAAACCCTTAGGAACCACATGCAAAATAAGGAGGTGATTGGTGACAGCCAACATGGCTCCACTAAGCGCAAATCATACCTGACCAATTTGATGGCCTTCTATGACAGGGTTACAGCATTGGTGGATACGGGACGAGCAACTGACGTCATCTCCCTGCACATCAGATACAAAGCATCAGACACTGTCCTGCATGACATCCTTGTCTCTAAACTGGAGAGACATGGATTTGACAGACAGACCACTTGGTGGATAAGGAATTGACTGGATGGCCACACTCAAAGAGTTGTGGTCAATGACTCAATGTCCAAGTGGAGACCAGTAATGAATGGTGTTCCTCAGGAGTTGGTACTGGGACCAGTGCTGTTCACCATCTTTGTCGGCAACATGGACAGTGGGATAGAGTGCACTCTCAGCAAGTTCATCAATGACATCAAGCTGTGTGGTGCGGTCCACACACTTGGACGGAAGGGATGCCATCCAGAGGAACCTTGACAGGCTGGAGAGGTGGCTCCGTGCAAATCTCATGAAGTTCAACAAGGCGAAGTTCAAGGTCTTGCACATGCATTGGGGAAATCCCAAGCACAAATACAGGCTGGGAGGGGAATGAATTGCGAGCAGCCTTGAGGAGAAGGACTTGGGTGCGCTAGTGGACAAGAAGCTCAACATGAGCCGGCAATGCACAGTTGCAGCCCAGAAAGCCAACCGCATCCTGGACTGCATCAAAAGAAGCATGGCCAGCAGGTCGAGGGAGGTGATTCTGCCCCTCTATTCTGCCCTGGTGAGACCCCACCTGGAGTACTGTGTCCAGTTCTGGAGCCCCCAACATAAGAAGGACATGGACCAGCTGGAGAAGGTCCAGAGGAGGGCCCCAAAGATGATCAGAGGGATGGAGCACCTCTCCTATGAGGACAGGCTGAGAGAGTTGGGGCTGTTCAGAGGAGGCTCCGGGGAGACCTGATAGCGGTCTTCCAGTACCTCAAGGGGGCCTACAAGAAAGACGGGGAGAGGCTGTTCAGTAGGGCCTGTTGTGACAGGACTAGGGGTAATGGTTTTAAAATTGGGGGGGGTAGATTTAGATTGGATATTAGGAAAAATTTTTTCACAATGAGAGTTGTAGAACACTGGAACAGGTTGCCCAGAGAGGTAGTGGATACCCCATCCCTGGAAACATTCAAGGCCAGGTTGGATGAGGCTCTGAGCAACCTGATCTAGTGGGGGATGTCCCTGCTCCTAGCAGGGGGGTTGGACTAGATGACCTTTGAAGG
>JAAGAY010148608.1:14679-28945 GCA_011801015.1 Ardeotis arabs | reverse complement strand
TCCTGGACTGCATCAAAAGAAGCATGGCCAGCAGGTCGAGGGAGGTGATTCTGCCCCTCTATTCTGCCCTGGTGAGACCCCACCTGGAGTACTGTGTCCAGTTCTGGAGCCCCCAACATAAGAAGGACATGGACCAGCTGGAGAAGGTCCAGAGGAGGGCCACAAAGATGATCAGAGGGCTGGAGCACCTCTCCTATGAGGACAGGCTGAGAGAGTTGGGGCTCTTCAGCCTGGAAAAGAGAAATTCTTTAGCAGGGCTTGTTGTGATAGGACAAGGGGTAATGGTTTTCAAATAGAAGGAAATAGATTCAGACTGGATATAAGGAAATTTTTGTATACAATGAGGATGGTGAACCACTGGAACAGGTTGCCCAGAGAGGTGGTAGATGCCCCATTCCTGGCAACATTCAAGGCCAGGTTGGACGGGGCTCTGAGCAACCTGATCTAGTTGCAGATGTCCCTGCTTCTTGCAGGGGGTTAAACTAGACCTTTAAAGGTCCTTTCCAACTCAAACTATTGTATGATAGCATCAAAATGCAGTAAGCTGAACCTCTTGAAGTACCCGTGCACCCGTTGCTTTTCATTCAGTAGCAGTGAAGGGTTGCTAGGCATGACCCCAAATAACCTTCCGTCACAACCCTAGCACTGTCAGAGTTTTCCAGCTAATGGTTCCTTTTGCCATCGGTCCATTTACACTTAACTCAGTGAATGCAACTGGGTTATGTGTAGGTGTTTTTTAGTAGAAATTAATAGCTTCTAGGTTGGAAGAGCAGAACTATGGTTCATGGAATAGTTCATGGATATAATATTGCACTCGTCTGTTTTCAGAAACCCTAATTTGAATTACTTTAGCTGTTAAGTCCTTAAATTGGTATGAAAGGAAGGAAGGAGGGAGTGAGTTTATGTACTTCTTAGGAGTAAAAACTTCTTAGGAGAAAGAAAGACTGTGGAAGAGACACTAGGATTTAGGAGAAGACACCATGATTTAGGAGAAGGTACCTTAATGTTTGGTCCTGCTGTAGTGGTTTTGTAGTTTGCATCATTTACCTTCATCAAGTCACCCAGGCATTCAGGGTCACCACGACCTATCTTCTACCTGTTTCTTATGCCTGCTACTGACAAGAAAATATAATTTCCATCCATAACAATGAGTCCATGTTCAAAAGTTATTTCAGAATCTCAGTGAAGTTTTAATCTGATAAAACAAAATCTCTGAAAACTGTTAAGTAAGAAACAGTCCAATGTTTCACTTGGTTAATACCAAGTCTTTGTTTTTAAAAATAATCAGTAGAATCACTTTAAGAATGGCATTCATCTCACATAACTTCAGACATACATTTAGGATGCACTGGCTGCCAAAGAGGGTACCTAAAGAAGCAGCTTATCCTGTTTTCCTCAGATGAAGGAATACCTTCCTGGAGGTGCTGCTTGTTTAACCACAAGGGGTGCCTAAATATCTAGCATTGACTGGATACCTGTAAGATACCAATGTGAAATAATGTAAAATCTACATCAAGAGAACTTAAAAATCTCATCAAATGAAACATAACTAGGAAATGGAAGTCCCAAATTTGATGTTATGCAAAGGAACAGGAAAATTGAAGGGTTTTGTCTATGGATGTGCTTTTTTTTTTTTTTTTTTTTTGAAAGATAAATGCTGCATCTTCTTCAGTCAGGCTGCCAGAAAAGAGTTTGACAACATTTTTTGGCCAGTTCTAGTTGTAGCCATGTGGGCTGGTCTCTGGTCTTTTCATGCTCAGTGTCTGAAGAGTGACTAGTCCCAGGAGAGCTACTGTTCAACAGGATTTGTAGAGCGCTCTGGTCAGCCAGACAACGATAACTGATTTAGAAGCTGCAGACTTACAAATTTTATGAGTTCCATGAGAACAAGGTTTACAACATGCAGAAGCTTACAAGCACTGAAGAAACCACGTCCTATGCTCTGTACAGATTCTATAATGTGATTTTTATTTTTATTTTTTTTTACTGCTAAAATGTTACATACTGGACTTCTTAAGCTCTTAAGGACACATAATATCCATATTATTTTCATCTTCTCTTTCTCTCCACTTGTCTGATAATATTTAGTGTTCCACAGTGGGATACATATTTTATTTTTTAATTTTCCAATAAATTTCAGAAAATATGTTCCATTTGTCAGAGAGATATTCTCTAGCTTTAAAATACTACTGAAGTTTTATGTCATTGCTTCTTTGAGTAATTTTTGGATGCTATAATAAGTCAGAGTGGCAGATGCCTAGAAATTTCAGAAAAACAAGAGCTCACATTGTGTAAACTTTTCTGACTCACTGACTTATTAGACTGTAGCTGAGTTTTAATGTGGTCTGCTTCTCTTTGTGATGCCAGCTGTATTACTGTTTTAAATGACTATTTCATAAAACTATCTAGCAAGAATGTCCTATGAATCATTAACAATATTGTTCACAAGATGACTTTCATCTTCCTCATGGTTTGCTGTAGTAAATTTTCACTTTAATACAAGCCACAACTACATCCTTAAGTGGAAATTCATTACCCTTAAGCTGAGTGGAAATATCTGCAAACAGCTTAGGTTTTGCACTTGTTAATTATTAACGTTTAATAGGCTCTGACAACATGTTCAGTCAAGTGCAAGACAGAACTGAAGACAGCCCTTTGACTCAGTGATTTTTAAAAAGTGACAGCAGTAGCATATAAATTCAGACAGCTAGGGACAGAACCTGGAGTTACAAGTACCTGTGGACTTTATTCAGACACTGATTCTGTAGGTGACAGGATCCTGCCGGACGCATAGACAATACAACTCCTACAGATTACTACTTTTGTGGAGGCTCTTATAGCTCAAAAATGTGAGTAACAGTGTGAGTAAATCTCTTTGATGGCACAGAGGAGGAAAATTTGGATAGGGACAAAACAGAAATACAGAAATCCATGGCCGTGTAGGAAATGATCCACTGAATTACTGGTTCTGAAGTGGCCACATTCATATTTTATAGACGCTTGGGCCTCTGGCTCTGGTTGATGACTACTCATGAACTGCACATAAAGTAAGCTATATTGTGGACATTTCATCTAAAACTTTGTCTGATGCTTGAAGTCACAGACATCATAGATAGCTGCTACTGTGTTTTGGCCTAGATTGTTTGGTCTGTCTTTTGCCTGAATCATACCATTCTTCCATTGTGCCCTTCCAGATGGATTGTAACAAAACACCTATCTTTTACAAGCCAAGTAAGGTTGAGTGCCAGCATTTTTAACCCTGAAGAAAGATCCTGAACATTGAAGAGATGGTGAGAAGAGAAATTGGATATGGCAAGTAAGGGAAATTGTGTTGAGGTCACAGCAATTCTATATTTTTGAAATGTTAGCATGTCTTAACAGAGAACAAAGGATAACATAATGGCAGGTAGCTTAAAGCAATGGTGGAACTTTGCAATAATTTTCCAGGCATTTTTGCAATTTCAGAAATAAAACATGAAACACAAGCAAACCTGTAATTGATTAAAAATAGTTTTTATCCCATTTACTTTTCTGAACTTGAAAAATCAGTCAAAATTTAGATAATTTGAAACATTCTACCAGCTTTCACCAGTACTCTTATCGACATCCTTATTACTTGTATTATAGCACTAGGTAGGAGTTCAAATTATGGACTAGATTACACGGTGTAAATGCAATGCTACCATAGTCCTATTGTTTCTATATAATACAAGAGAAAATATCACTCAAGAAAAACAGAGTGCCAGAAGGAAGCAATGCAACAATGCTGATTAGTGTAGCAGACAGATCAATGTGTTAACCACTAACTTCCCTGTAAGTATCACAGCAAAGGACAGGCTAAAAGTGGAATGTGAAGAAAAGTTGCAATGTTTTGCTAGAGGTAATTCCATCAAAAGGGAGGAAAGTTTGAGAGAAGGGCTTGGGATGACTGTCAGTCAAATTTGATTAATGATTTTTAGAGACTTGCATAAAGGAGAGATGGAAGAGTCAGTGCCTAAAAGAAAATAAGAAAATAGAGTCTGAATGGAAACTAGGCACCAAATCCACTGAAAAAAAAAATAAAATCAGTACCTTACTTAAAGACGGGAGATTAAAACAAAGAAACAACATTCTGTGAATATCTTCTGGGGACTGAGGAGCTACAGAAAATAACAAAGCCAAGATTTCCTACAACTCATTCCCCAAAGAAAACCAAGCAGCTTATTGCTGCGACACAGGGGATCAATAAATGACCTAGCAGAGCACATGCACTCAGTGATTAGTGCAATACAAAGGTCTGTTTTGCCTTAACTAAATGCATTTACAGAGAGGAGTGTTTGTAACTTCTGAGAGAAGTTCTGGGAGGAGTTTCTGATAGTAACCATTTCTTTAAGCTGGATACCATCTTTGAGTTGCTCCTAGCAGAACCAGACATACACTCTACAGCCTCTCCAAACACAGGTTGTGAGATGTTTTTTTCATAACGTCAAAGAGCAAAAAGGAGCACAGGCAACATAACACTACTGAGCTCAGTTTGTTATGTGGGCCAGCAGAGGGATAGACTGCATCAGGAGAAGGTTTACACACAAAGACACACACAGTTATAGTTAACTGAGACCTGGTTACTGCTCCAGTGAGACCACACCGTGAAGTCTGAGGAATATGTGACACTTCCTCTGACTGGTCTTGCGATCTTGGATGGTGGCTTGACCCAACATGTGGTTCCACCTACACCTTCACCACTGCTTCTGTTCAGTGTCAAACATCTAGGTAATGATGTTCCTCTGCTGATCGCTATTACCTCATATGTCTAGCTGATTTAGAAGAGCAATTAGAGAAATCTCCATATGCTTTAACTTGTCTTCTGAGTAGAGCCTTCCTTCTAAGCCATGCTAGAGAAGTTGATAGTCCCTCTAGTTTTAAGAGTTACTCCAGAGTTACAACATAATGAACAAAGGAACAAACTGACAGGCAACACTTAGAAGAATCCCTCAAACAGGGACGCCCCGACAATCTCTCACTAGTAACCCAGAAAGAGGAATATGAAAACTGAAATTTGCAATATACTAAACCTCATGGAGAATAAAGACTAACCCTACATGTTGGGATATTGTGTATGATACTACTGTATTATCCGCAGACACATAATTGGTTGGCCTACTCACATTTTACTACTGAAAATCTTTAAGACCTATTTTCATATTTCAGAATTTTCTTATGAAGGCCTCAACATTTTTATATCTCTTTCCAAAGTAATAATAATTTAAAAAGATATAAGATTGTAGAAAGAAAATTTTGAATTTTAAATATTTCTAAAAGTTTCTTAAAACTACATAGAAAGGTCTGTGCCAGTCAAAATTTTAATTTGAAGTGTACTTTTCAGCCAGGCACATTTGTATTCATATAAACCCTGTGTGCACTATGTTAAGTTGTATATAACCTGAATGATAGGGTGTCAGATTTAGCTCTAACATTAAAATAGACTCTGTGTAACAGCCTTGTTTCATACTGTTTTCTTGTTTAAGGTTTCCATTTTGAATTTGAATATAGCATGCTCAGGTTCCTTCTTATAAATATCATCAAGAAACAGTAATAACTATACTTTCTGAGATTAACAGAATTCAGACAAACCTGGAGGATGGGATGGATTGTTTAACTTAAGGTCAGTTTTAGCACTGATCATTCTCTGTAGGTTAGAATAGACATTGGATTAACTTCAGTGGCACTGCTTTTAATTTAAAACAGTGGGAAAGCAAAGTCAGGTCTCTGTTTGCAATGGCTCACCACAGGTATTATAATACGTTATCCTGCAGTCTGCCTGTTAGGTCAACAGACTGGCTATTGACTTAAGTTGAACAACAGTCAAAGAGGTCTCTACTGAGTCAAAAGTTGTTGAATGCTTTTAAGAAAAATGTGTGATTCTATTTAATATTAAGGAGTACATCATGATAGTAAAAGAGATGAAGAAACATCCCTAACTTTTCACCTCATAAGTTTATTTCATTCATCCATTCATTTGTTCATCTTTCCTTTAATATAGTCCTCCTTGTTTTAATTATTACTTGATTTAAAGTCAACAAAACAAAAATAATCTGCAGCTGAAGACTACTGCGTTTATTAGCTAAGATTAACCTGAAACTTTATGTGAAATTGGTCATGAAACATAAATGACTATTATTTGACAGTCTTTACAAACCAGCCACTATCATCAATGAGACTACTGTCTCTCACATTAACTTGTGTTTTGCCTATAATCTCATTCTACTGTGAATGTTACGTGGCTTTGCCCTGAAGGAAATTTTGTTCACTGCCGCAGACAGTAAGCCTGAGTCTCCCTGTTTCTTTTTTTTTCCCCATAAAATTATAAAATTCTGACTGTTTAAGAGTTATATACCGGGTAGTTACAGCAGGAAATGTTGTTAAGTTTGAAAATTTGCATTGGAAAGACCATTAACAAGAGACATTTCTGTTCAGCTGAGTGGAAGATGTGGGGGTGGTCTGCAAAGGACCTTCTTGGGGTTGCCTATGTGAGGATCTAGGAGTTGAAAGTAGAATTTGGGGGTCAGTTTATCCAGTGTATTAAACATGACACTGATGCAGCAGTACAGACCTTAACACTCAACAAGAATCAAAATTTCTTTTCCATGCCAAAGTAATCTGTCCAGTCTAATAAGTAATGGGGGGCAGAGAGGGAGAGGGGAGGAATCTAGATGCTCACAGACAGATCCCAAAGAGGAGCTTTTCAATATCTTGAAAGATAGTAGTGCTCCAGAAATCACCGAAGACACCAGAAAAAAAAATTTTCTTGATGCACTTTGGGAAGTGAAACTGGCCAACTGTTTTGTGATCCACTTTGGGAAGTGAAAGGACCAGGTCTAAGCTGCCAGAGCTTTGAGATAAAGGACATACTACTCCAAAGTATCAAATTATAGATAGGAGCTGGCATACTCCACAACAGATTGACTGGTCCACTCTTTCTTGTCCAGAAAGATAGGAAGCCCTTGGTATTTTCTTCAGCTGCCCTGATGCTTGTTTGTGTTCAGAATGACCCTGAGGACACACCAAGGCCAGGCAGTCTGCTGGAGAGGGTGCTTCTGCGAACTAGTACTCATCTTTTGTTGTGGTTTAGCCCTAGTCACCACACAGTTTCTTGTTCACCCATCCCAGTGGGATGGGGGAGAGAACTGGGAAGAAAGGAAAACTCGTGGATTGAGATGAAGACAATTTACTAGAATAGCAAATAACAGAATAATAGGATACTAAATAATAACAGAATATAAGGATACTAAAATAACAGAATATAAGGATACTAAAATATACAAGATAAACAATGCACAATTTCTCACCACCTGATGTCCCAATGACCAATACAGCCCATCCCAAGCAGTGATCATGGAAATGAAACTGAGCAGCAAGAAAAGGAGTAAGAGGGAGAGTGCAAGGGTCTGATGCCCCCTGGGCAACCCTCACTTACATACTGAGCATGACGTTTATGGCATGGAATACTCTCTTTGGCTAGCTTGGGTCAATTATTCTGGCTATATCCCTCCCAGCCTCCTACACCTGCACATTAGTGAGAACTAGAAAGCCAGAGTGCCCTTGGTCTCATTAGCAACTACTCATAACATCAGTGGGTTTATAAACATTCTTCCCATACGAAATCCAAAACACATCAGCTACTGAGAGGAAAATTAACTCCATCCCTGCCAAAACCAGGACATCTTTCTGTAAAAGTAGCTACAAAATTTGCTCACTCCTCAAATCCAACTGCCAGTGTATAAGCAAGGGTGAAACAGCCGATTACACATCGTAAATGTATAAAGTTTAACAGCATCACATCACCTCTAAATTTAGAGCTGCTTAGAGCTGCTATCAGGCCTTTTCCATGTTCCCTCGTCACAGTGATGTTGGAGTTGCTTTCTGAAGTTTTAAGTAAATGTTTTTTTTCTTTTGTTGATCAATATAAAAACAGGGTGAGAGTGCAGCTAAAGCTAACAGCAAGGTCTTTGTGAGCCCAGTTCACCCCGTACTTGCTTTTCACAATTGAGAAGAGCTGAAAACCTTACCTAGAAAGCTTGCTTACGAAGAAATTATTTCCAAGAATAGTGTTTCCTTGCAGCTTCCTCAGATAAGGCTGGCTGCAATTTTCCCCGTGGGATATAAAATAAGTTTAGATATTGCCAAACAAATAGAACTAACAGTGCTGTGTGTTGCATTGTGTGTCTAGTAAGAGTTCTCCAAAGTTCAGAGGCTGGATTCTGATTCATAAGTCAATGGAAAAATGCCACTGATGTCCACAAATGAAAGCACATTCTACCTGAAGAGAAAAAGAGTTGTTCTAGTTGTATGTGAAAAATTCTAGTCAGCAACAAAATAAATATATTCCAGGGACAATAGCAGCAAATACCAATTCAGTGATTTAAGACAATAAGGAAACCTCTGTGTCAATCACAACAAATACAATATGCCTGAGAGGAAAAATTACTTTAATCAGCTAAAAAAGGGTAATTATATTGGATGGCAACAATTCTGCTAGTTGGAGGTGACAATGGTGCACATAAAGTTTGAAGGGATAATATGCTTTAATAATTTCTTCAGTTCTTTGTTTTGTCATTTCAGTTTGGATTTGGTGTGTATTGACAATATAATATTGACAATATAATATTGACAATATAATATTGACAACTTTATAAACTCACTTGACATAAATCAGCATAGCATTACTAACTTCCAAGTGGCAAAGGTGATTTACATGGGTGCTGGCCTAGACTTTTCTAATGTGTTCACATAACTTTGTTCCTGCACATCTCCAGTTTTTGACTGCCTGTCCATGTTACATACACAATAGCTTTCAACCCCTCAAATAAAGATTTATTGAGAGTACCATGGAAAAGGTTCATTAAGACAGAGTTTGAATTTGAAAGTGCTAACCACAGACTACCCAAACAAAATCAGTGGAACTGCATCAGTTTAGAGCAGTGAAAAATCTGATAAGCAGTGATCTCTTTCTTAAAAATGTTCCTTTTTTTCTTCCATTGAGACATCTCTTTGGTTTCTCTTTCTGCTTCTTCCTTTAAGCATAAATTCTCTGAGGACTGCACAGTAGAGAACTCTGTTGTGTTACAGAGGTTGAACTTCATTTTCTTTTCTTCTTTTTTTTTTATTCAAAGTACAAAGGCTGAAGTGCTAAACTTTATGAGGCCTATAATAGGTCTTTGGCCTGAAAAATAGTAGGGAATAAAAATAATTAATAATCATCTAATACCAAGCACTTATGTCATGCCTTTCATCTGAGGAAGTCAAACCATTTTATAAACAGCAATGAATTAATAGAGGAATGTTTTGCCACAGGCAAAAAAGCGAAAAAAGAAACCATCCCTCTACTCCCTGCCACCTCCTGAACTCCACAAAGGCAATAATTCTGCGAATGAGAATTACACCACTTTTTAGTGCTTATTTCTTAGCACTTCTGGAAACTTGGATCGTGCTATTCCTCTACACAAAGTCTCTCAATGTGCAAGGAGCCATGTGGCGGGACCGGTTCAAGACAGGGGCTTGGGGAGAGCTGAACCTTTTCCTCACAAAAATGCTTAAAACCACCAGAAGCACTTTTTAAAACATTGAATGAGGGTATATTTAATTATAAAGTAGAACAGTGCCCAAGTTTTTTGAAACAGACAAAGTTTTTAGTTAATAGTTTAACAGAAATGCTCTGAATGTATTGTGTCTATGCACCTTCCAAGAAACAGTCAGTTAATAGAGTATTCAGCATGTTTTGTCCAGTATCCCGGCAAAGACAAATGAGTCAAACCTAGGGAGATGTACCAGACACATGTAATCATGCTTCCTTCTTGCATAGTCATGCAACACAACAAATCCACTAGTTTCACAGAAGTGTAACCATATTGCTCTTAGTTCAGTAGAAGTCAAGTGTGTTTTGCTTACTTACGCCCTCCATACCTAATGAGGCTCTTTTAGGGGTAGACAATGATCATCTTGGTAATGGTAGACAGTGAAACTTCCGGTGTAGTTATCGCTTGAGACAATATATACCTAAAGCATTGCAACCAGCTAATCACACTGTTAGAATTTTCTCAGAAGGTTCTCTTGAAAACAAACATCAAAATTATGCCTAGTAAGCTATTTAGACTCTGCTGAAGCTGGGGGAGGTGGATATACTGTCTCTTCATTGTATCTGGTCTGTGTTAGATACATCACACAATTTAGAAAAGAAGAACAAAGGGAACAGTACAGGGAGGGAAAATAGGATGAGAGATGCTGGATATAGCAAAAAAGCTGTTTCTGTTTAGCTAAATGGGAAAGAAGCAGGACATGATACTACTCTACTTGGGTAAATATACAGAATTCAATCTACTGACAAACTCCAGTCCTCTTCCTCCAGTCTGCTTAGAGAAGGGCAGTGTAGCAGGAGGTTAAGTGAAATCTGTGACTGCAGAGTTCATGTGTGCTTAACCTATCAGAGACCAAGAGAGTCAAATGCATTGTGTACCCTGCATACAGGGATATCTTTATTTAAGTACCACTCATTTCCTCCTAAGTAAGTTCTCTGCCTAACTAGGGGGAATCTTTTTCTTTTTAGTGATTTTGGAAGAAGTCTGACGTGGCTAGAATTAGGAAAATGCCCTAAGTATAAAAACTTAGTCTTTGTGACTGTAAGCATGAAATATCACAAACAAATCTGCTACCGTATAATTAAAAGAATTAGAGAGATAAAAACATGAGGTTTTGCTCCCAGATTTCACAAGAAGTTTTTTACCTCTGGAAGCTGGGGACACCAAGCTGCTTGCAATGCATGGAACAAAGACTATGGTAATGTACTTGTGTTTTAGGGGGTTTCCAGTTTCAAAATTAGGCCTTTGGAGACTTTTATCAGCTTATAAAACCAAGAGGAATTTAAAGCTGCATTTTCAAAATCTTTCACCCTGTTCAGAAAGCTAAGTGTACTTTCTTATTTGCTACTTTGTGCTGTGCTGTATGCCACACACAGAGTTTTTTCTGCTTACATGTGAGAAGTGAGGCCCTGATCCTCTCTCTCAAATATAGTAGCTCTTGACATATAAACTAAAGAAGAACCGTTTAGACACTGACAGCCCACAGCCTGCGAAATGCTAATGAAATGTTTCCATTCAACAAGAGATTGTAAGCATTTTACCTAAATGATTTCCATCTTATGTAGCTTCTAAGCACATAGAGGTTTTTTTCCTTTCAGCAGTTCTAAGAACTGCTTGATTGTGATTTCTAGCACTTTTTATTTCCAATGCATGCACCCCAGCACTTTCTATCAGCCTGGAGATGATAAGGTTTTCAGAAGTGCTTTAAAATGCTTCTAATTATGCAGAAACATCTACATTTTCAATAGAAACTTCTATTTTTTATTTCCTCTGCTGTTGCATGTTTGAACGCAACTGTCAAGACTAAGACATGCATTGAAGACTGCCATTAGTTTCCACAAGAATAAAGGGTAAAGTTAATAGGGGAATTGCTTATGGAAGTTAATAGAATGTTACTTTTTCAATATTTAGGAAATTTACATTTTGTGTTAAAAATGCACCATAAAATTCGTCTTGGCAGGTGTGGCAAGAACCCCACATAATCTGAACCTGAAGATGTATTTATCTCTACCTCTTCCTTTGAGTGACCATACTGAAAACAGTAAGAGGATTTTCAGATCTAAACTTCAGTGTTATCAGGATACATAACCAGTACAAAGTCGCTTTTTTTAACAGAACATAAAGCTCTTTAGAAAAAAAAACAAAATTAAAATTTAGGAGTCAATAAATAAAACTCCCTTGGCTAACTCACCAGTTTCTTGTGAGGCAGATTCTTCCCTTTGGACTTGTTCTCAGGCCAGCAGATATTAATGTCTTCCTGAGTTTCAATAAACTCTTCTCAATTCCCTAGAAAATCTGTGCCTTTTGACCACCCCTGAGTTTAGACTGTCTGCTGGTCCCTGCCTTCCTCTGGTGTTACCCAGTTTTTACTTCTTTCTCTCTTTTTCATGGCACTATAGATGACTTCCAGCCATAGACATACCTCTCATCAAAGTTACAAATTCCTCTCTTTTCCTCTGAAGCAAAGTGCAGAGTCTAAGATGAGACATGCAAAGTCATCTCCCTACTTCCTGCCATAGTCTGTCAACGGATGTACAGCAAATGGGTGAACACAGAAATAGAACAGATACCATTTCACAAGAAAAAAATCTCAGTTTTTATGTAATACTGCTTATCACAACCCTCACATTAACATTTGTCGAGGTAATTGTTGAGCATGTGATTTATTTAAAGAAAATTTCCCACTAGTCCTAGTTAAAAGCACTCAGTTCCCTATCATTGTGATATAAAAGAGGGAACGTCTGAGGCCCCATACACATCACAACACATGTAGGAAAATGTTGGCTTAGTAACCCCACATAGAAATCACCTCAAGCATTTAAGAGGGCAGTGCCTTCAGCACTTTCAACTATAACATCTAGGTAATAAAATTGGAATTGAATGTAGTGTTGAACATTACAAAAAATAATGAGCCAACAAAAGCCTCACATTTAATTAATGCTGGGCAGGAGGAGGTCTAGGCACTTTTTCTAAACATAAAAGACAATTAAAATGTATTTGTTCAAAAGGCAGGATAGAGAGTGGCTCTGAGTTTGCCTTATGAGTAATATGGGTGATCTCCAAAGGATGAAGTGTCCAGAGCTGAATATTTTATCTCTGTTTATGGTGAGAAAGGATCCTGAGAGAAGGGCAGTAAAAAATCAGACTTATGTCTGAAATGTCACCCACTACCCAAGGGTCAAAACATCTGGATGAGACCTGTCAATCACTAGTGTAACCAGCCTGCACTGCGGTGTTTTATCGGACATCATTTTCTTCCAGATGAGTAGTTCGATATTTGTTCTAGTCAACGTTCAGCTACATGGATGACAATCTTCTATGACATAAGAGCAATCCTCCACAAAGCAGGGGAGTGGAATTCATTGCTTTGAAGTGAACAAGCACAAGTGCTTCTCAGTCATCAGCTTAAAAGTGCATTTTGTCCTGTTTTCAGAATCATTCTTGTCTTTTACCAAATGTGTTTTCAGTGTGCATAGAAACAAGCCATTAGCCAGATACATGAATGACCATGAGTCTCTAGAGTCTTATTCCCACCTGGGATTACACATCCTGAACCCTATAAATTTCTGTACAATTACAAAGCTTTAAGAGAACAGGAAGAACACATTCCTGACATTGCTTATAACCCAAATAGTGCCCTTTTCTGAGCTTTTGTGGGTTCAGTCTCTTATGCTGAGGCAAGTCTTGGAGACAAGACTTTGTCTTTCTGGGTCAATATGCTACTCACTTGTTCATAAAATGCTAATCCCATACTGCTGTCTTTGGCTGACACAACATTTTGAGAAGGGAACATCCACTCCTGTCAGTGTTTGGAAACAAGTGGCATAGGATCCACACTGCATGTTAACTGGACCTTAGTAGTGCTCTAATGGGAGCCAGGTCCAAGTTGTGGCAACACACCTCCATGCAGATCAGCCATATGTGTTGGGGGTGTTTAGGAGATTCACACAATTTAGCATATGGACATCTGCACTCTAAGCTTAGTATAGTTGTTTTTCATCATAGCCAAATGAGGTTAGACAAATGCACAAAGGTATCCTTGCTGATATCACCTTTGTAAGCACAGAATATTTCAGTGGTATTTTCTAGCGGTTTTATTAGTCCTTCTGACTCTGTGCCCCAAAAACACTGCTCCTCATAGCATAGAAGGATAATTTCATTCTTCCATCAAGAAGATGTGCTTGGTTTTGTTGTTGTTGTTTTTTTTTTTTTCTTCCAAGAGTACTGAAGTCTGCTAATCAGGAAGCTTTGTTCATCTATCTCAAGCATATCAGCTGCATCACTCAACTTGGTGTCACCTGCAAACTTGCTGAGGATGCACTCAATCCCACTATCTCAAAATAGTCAAATAGTTACAGGGATCCTTATTGTATTGTATGTCTATATCTCGCTCTATTGCATGTGCATGCATGCCTATACACACATGCACATAGATAAAATACGACAAGGAGATATGTAGAGATATGGATAGAAACTCACTCTATTTGTCAGATCATAGAATCATAGAATGGTTAGGGTTGGAAGGGACCTTCAAAGGTCATCTAGTCCAACCCCCCTGCAAGGAGCAGGGACATCCCCCACTAGATCAGGTTGCTCAGAGCCTCATCCAGCCTGGCCTTGAACGTTTCCAGGGATGGGGCATCCACCACCTCTCT
>JAAGAY010148608.1:0-13622 GCA_011801015.1 Ardeotis arabs | reverse complement strand
AGTGGCTTGGCAACTTCATCCGCCAGTTCCCTCAGGACCCGCGGATGGATCTCATCAGGCCCCATGGACTTGTGCACCTTCAGGTTCCTCAGATGATCCCGAACCTGCTCTACGAGTACAGTGGGCGGTTCTTCATCCTCGCAGTCCCTGCCTGTGCCTTCCACAGCTTGGGTGGTGAGACAAGAGCCCTTAACGGTGAAGACTGAGGCAAAAAAGTCATTGAGTACCTCAGCCTTCTCCATGTCCTGGGTAACCAGGACACCAGTTTCCTTCCAGAGGGGGTCTACATTTTCCTTGGACTTTCTTCTATCTCCTACATACCTATAGATGCTTTTTTAGATTGTGTATCAAGTCCTGTAGATGCATTGCGTACTTCAACTGCATGTAATATCTTACAGACCTTTCATAGTTTCATGAAAGAGTTGAGAGGCATGTGTGTACAGGAAGTTACCACCAGGGTCACTAGCAGCTGTGCTGTGCAGTAGGTTCACAAATGATGCAGGAGTGAGAAGGCTGACTGGGAGAAATGTTGAAATGAAATTTTGATAAATGCAAAACAGTGTACATGGGAAAAATTATATTCAGGATTCAAAAATTGAGGTAGGTTCTTACTTGTTGTAACCGGTATCCCTTGCTCCTGACCCCAGGCAAGATACTTGGGTGACTCTGAGGGCGTTATCTTGAAAGCACCAGAGAGGACTGAAAAAGAAAGAGAAACCTTTGTTATGCCACTGTATATGCAATGAAATGCTCAAGGCCAGGCTGGATGGGGCTCTGAGCAACCTGATCTAGTCAGGGATGTCCCTGCTCCTTGCAGGGGGGTTGGACTAGACGACCTTTGAAGGTCCCTTCCAACCCTAACCATTCTATGATTCTATGCTTTGCTATACTGTGCACAGTTTGGATCACTGCACTTCAGGAGAAACTCCATAGGACTAGGACAGATCTGGAGAAGGCTGGCAAGGATGGTCAGAGAAATGAAATATCTTGCACATGTGTAAAGACTAAGCAGACTACAACTCTTCAGCTTGGAAAACAGATGTCAGAAGGGAGCTATGACTGAGATCTATAAAGTAACAGATGATGGGAATAAGGTGATTGGGAAATGATCCTTCATTATTTCTTACAGAACAAGAACTTCAGAATACCAGAGGTAGGATTCAAATGGAAAATAGGAAATACTTTTTCACAAAATACACAATCAATTTACAGAATTCATTTTCACAGAAGTTTATTTACACCAAATATTTTGACACACTTAAAAAGGTACAAGAAAATTCCTGGAGGCTAGGCAGATATTAAACACTATCTTACAGAAACAACCTCCAGATGTGGAAGTTTTTTTTCATGGTTGTAAAATAATACAGAATCTCAGAATAGAGATTACTGTACACATCCCTGTACTTAAACTCTTTGAGTTTATTGGGCCAGATGGATCTTTGGTCTCACCTAGCACATCATATCTCATGTTTCATTAATATCTATCATCTTATATCCATTAGCCAAAATAGAACTGGGCTTAACTGATGCTTAAAGACTGACTACCTAGTTTTAGATAGACTATATTTTATTTCTTCAGGAATAAGCTATATCCTTTTATAGATTTAATTTAATATTTCAAAAACTCCATGAAACCTTGTATGCAGATATCTTACCAGATAAAATAAGATTCTGATCAGATTTCTGATCATCTATCTGTCCTCAGAGGATTTTTAGGGTAGGTTAAATCATCATGCAATAGAAGGATCGCTAATATATTTTTATTGCAAGATAGAGTTCTGATTCAGGAAATTGCTTCCTCAACAGATAAAGTTACTATTAACAGCGATACACCAAAAATTAATCCTACCATTTTATGGGCTATTCCTCAGACAGTTAGCAAAAAAAAAGAGCAATTGCCATGGTAAATTGTTAAAGAAAATAAAAATAGTCAGGAATGTCTCAGACAATCAGACTGTAAACGGAAAGACCTGAATCCACGTCAGAAGGGAAGACCTGAATCCACGTCAGAAGAAATTGCGTAGTATTACCATCGAAAAAACCCATCCAAACAGTCATGCTCCAGACTGAACAGGAACTCAGTTTTCTGCATAATTGTACTTTGACAAGCGAGGTGGCTGATGCTTAGCATCACTTTCTTTTAAAAGACTGTAATAGTTTAGCCCCACTCAGGACCAAGCTATGCAGTCTCTCTCTCACTCCCCCCACCCTCCAAGGGAACAGGGAGAGATAATATAAGAAAAAGGCTCGAGGTCTGAGATAAGGACAGGGTGAGATGCTTAAAGTTGCCATTACGGGCAAAACAGACTTGACTTGGGGAAAACTATTTCTTTATTATTAAAACCATAGCAGGATAATGAGAAAGAGAACAAGAAAACTTTCCTCCACCCCTCTCTCTTCCCAGGTTTAACTTTATATTTGGTTATCTCTACCTCCTTCTCCCCCTGCCCCCGAGCGGCACAGGGGGGAAGAGAGAATGGGGGTTTATGGTCAGTTCATCACTTGTTGCTTTATGCCGCTGCTTCATCCTCAGGGGACGAACCCCTCATATTCCTCCCCTGCTCCAGCATGGGGTCCAACCCACGGGCTACAGTCGTTGATGAACTGCTCTGGTGCAGGTCGTTTTTCCACAGGGTGCAGTCCCTCTGGAACAGCTGGGGCCCTCCACGGGCCACAGCCTCCTTCAGGCATCCACCTGCCCCAGTGTGGGGTCCTCCACAGGCTGCAGCAGGTGGATCTCTGCTCCTCTGTGGGCCTCTATGGGCTGCAGGGGGACAGCCTGCCTCACCATGGTCTTCACCACAGGCTGCAGGGGAATCTCTGCCGGGAGCAGCATTACTCCTTCCCCTCCTTCTTCACTGACTGTGGAGTCTGCAGCCATTCCTCTCACAAGAAATTCTTCACAATCAGCAGGGAGATGCCTCTTAGGTTCTTTTCATATCTCCTCTCCTCTCCTCTCTACTTCTTGCAGCTGGGCTGGGCCGAGTCAGGCCCAGACAGCCGCCCAGCAGGAGGCCAGAGGGTGAGGGCCACAAGGCCTTCAAGGCTCACGCCTCCCCTCTCTACCTCTGCTTCAACTTCTCACATCTTCTCTTCTTTTTTTTTTTTAATTTTTCCCCTTCTTAAATACACCTTATCGCAGAGGTGTTATCAGGGAACATTCTGCCACTAATTGGCTCAGCCATGGTAGGTCCGCCCTAGGCCTGGTCGAATCCACTGAACAAACGTGAAACTTCTAGCAGCTTCTTACTTTAGCCTCCTTCACTAAAGAAAGCCAACACAAACACAAGATAGGTGTAAAAGTAAGGAATCTAGTAAGAATATTGTGACTTCTGATCTAGAGTTTTATGCTCCAGTATTTTCAGTATCATTGTACACAAAGGAGGCCACCACATAATTCAAGACAATAAATCTGTCTGGCAAAACAAATAGCCTGGGCTTGCCTAAACAGAACTAGAACTAGGTCTTCTGACAAACTGGAGTCTAAGGAAGATCTTCATCAGGTTCATTATGAGTCTGCAAAAATGCTACTCCAAACAGCTGCAGGCACAAAAGTTCAGGTGCAAAAATGGAAGAAAATTAAGAAGCCTTTAAAAATAAAAAGAAAGATTTTGAGACTAGCTTAGGCCATTTTATGCTCCCAGCATTGTATATCTTGAACGAGACCCATATTTGTACTGGGAATCTTATACTGGCATAAAATCAGCATCTTGCAGCTATGCCAGAAAGAAAAGAGATGTACAAGGACAGGCATAAGAAGGATTTGTTTGCATGTCACATTCTAGGTTATATGACATGGTTTGGCAGCAATTCCTCAGATGATCTCCAGAGTCAGGGTGAGTTAGAGTTGGCCAAATGAGTTAGGAATAACAAATAAGGCAACAGAAGAAGCTTACGTTAAAACTGATTCAGATTTCAAGCCAAACCAAGCACTTTTGTAAAGCGCTTAAAATGTAATTGGAAGACACAAAAAACGAAAATACACCAAGAAACAATATACAAAAAGAAAAATGAATTTAACATTTTGAAATCATTTGAGTATAATTAGTGTTATAAACTATTTCCCAGGCTCCGGTAATGTCAGGATGTCACTTGCATTAACATTTATTCCTTTCGTTTGTGAAAGGCACATCAAAAAATAGTATGTCAAATCTAGCAGATATGTTCATTTCACACATGCAAACTGTAAAAAACCTTGTGAGCACATGCACAATGATTTATCTTTACTCATACAAGCAGTCCTAAGGAGCTTGAGGGAATTGCTTTAGGGAGTGAAGTTAAGCCCTGTGTGTTTGGATGGGAGAGGAAAGTTTTAGACATCCTGCACATAGGGTAAGATACCATTGCTTATAGCAATTCTTAGGAAAATTAGTAACTTCAATCTTTTTTTTTTTCTTAACGTAGTCCAGTTGCACAGCATTTAGGCATATTTTCAAAGCTGCAGTTAGATTCTTTTGTTGCTTGCTGGAACCTCAGTGTACAAATGTACTGGAGACAAACTGGAAAGAGTTCAGAGGGAAAAAACCAACATTGATCAAGGGGCAGGAGTAACTGCCACATGGCGAAGAGATAGATAGCTTTAAGTAAAAGCTGACAAAGGCAGAGGGAATGGCTGCCTCAAAATACAGAATTTACCAAACAGAGAATGAAGCAGAATTCAGGATGTTATAATGAGGGGGAGCGTTCTACAGAAACAGAAATCAGTTAGGTTTTCTGTTGCTTTGGCTGTATAACAGAAAGCTATGCAGAGATATCCAAGGTCTTCCAGAGATAAACTTTGGACAAAATACTTGTTCCCCAATTTTTGGTGAAATTTCCTTACAAACAAATTTGGAATGATATATCATTTAATTAAGAACCAAAGTCTGTTATTTTCATTGTGACTATTGAAAAACCTGTTTTAACAACTTACTTTCAGATAGTTTTCTCTTTTTTCTCTCTGTTTTACATTTTTTCACTTGCAGTCTGCATAAAAAATTTGCATTTGGGGAGACAAAAAACTAAAACAAGCAGACAATTCAAACTGTTTTTTCTTCAGGTTAAATAAAAATTAGCAAAAATATCACTTTAAATATACACACTCACACACAAAGACAAATAGGAAGAAATGTATAGAAAAGCACCAGAAATTGTATAACAAAACCAATTTTCTTCTCCTTTCAGTATAATACTGTTGATTACAATGAGATATTCTCTTCTCAGTTTCTGTGGATCCGAGTTTTGGTTCTGTCCCTGAGCTGATGCAAGCAGAGTTGCACCGCTGTAATGCTGCTGCAGCAGACTGAGAGCAGGTTCTGGCTTTCTAGTCATAATCTGCTCTCAGGTGTCCATCAGTTGTTATGTGAAAAGGACTCAGCACATCATATCCTGCATGCTGAGCTATATATAGTTCCTTACCAACATACTAGTGAAAAAGAAACAAAGCTTTGCCAGTACCATGTTCCAGATGATGCCCATTGTCTAGGAAGTGACACAGTACCTCAGATGGATCCATTTTCCTTCCCACAGTACACTGCCCAGCAAGCACTGAGGAAAGAGTAAAATACAAGGAGACTGTAATCATCACATTCAGTGAATTATATCAATATCTGACTTGGTTTATTCAGACCAGTGCTGTATTTGCTCCTGACCATCAGCAGAAGCTGCAACAACAGCAAGCAGAGTGACTCAAACTGCCATAGGAAACCATTATTTGATACTATTACGAGACATAGGTCTGTAAGATCAATTAACTGTTCAAGTATTTTTGAAAACAATTTGTTCCCGGAAAAAAATGTCATCCAGTAATAACTCAGACAACAGCATGCACAACAAAACTAAAAGCAGAAAAGGCAAATTAGGTCTAAAAAGCCAAAATATTTTATAAGTAGAGGTATCTGCCTTTTGCTTAGAATGGGCGTTGTCAAGCAGTGATTTTATTGCTTTGAAGCACGAAAAGCCTCTTCTTTAAAATGCAATTTATAGGGAGTAACCCAATGTATCTCCAATACAGTATTTTCAGCCTCTCTGCCCCCTCAACCTCCACTCTTCATGGCTAAGTAGATCTTTACAGCTCTAGAAGAACTTTGGTTGTTATGTGGTAGGTGGTAAGGTTAATGGAAAAATCAAAGCCTGATACATGCCCAGAGGGTACAGCAGCAATGCTGGCCAAAAAGTTCCTTCAGCTGCAGACAAGCAATTCAAGGCAGTAGGAATTCCTCCCTGTGGCTGAATGTTGGGATTGAACTCTTCCCTGGGTAGCACCGTCTGCAAGCACTAGCTTGATGGTATAGCAGTTTCAGCAGCTTTGCAGCATTTACAGGTATTTCATTACTTTTCTACACTCCATCCCCATTTTAAGATTTGTTTAATCATTTATGTCTGTGTTTCTAATGGGGATTTTTATTTCAAAATGGGCTTGAAGCCAGAGATGTAAATGGAGGGCACAATATATTGCTTCCTGAAAGATGACATGGGGTGGAAGGGAGGAAAAGAGGAGACCACAGAAGGAAAAAGGAGGAGGGGTAATATGTGGGGAAAAAAATGTGTTCTTAAGATTCAGGCTAATTGAACACACCAACAAAAGAAGATAGATGATCCTCCTGGGCAATTAGCAGACTAAGCAATATTAATAAAAGAGTCTCTTAGAGGAGACCTTCAACAGAGATAAAATGGCTCAGATGGAGCAGCTGAAAAGAAGAGCTCTGGAGAGTGATGTGGGAGAGAAGTGAGATGCACAGAGCAGCCATTAAATCAAAATAACTAGATTTGCAGCATTAGAGCCAAGTGAAGAGGGAGGTGATACCTGACAGACAGGATGGCCCTTCTGAACATTACAAGGATGCAATTCAGGAGGACTTAGCTTCCTAGAGATGAAGAGTTTCCAACATGCTGGGCCAAGATACAATGATAATGGTAAATGCAGAGTTGGCATTGGATCTCTTTACTAAGCAGCTCTTTCAGTAGCATTTATGCCTACCTGCAGCCCACTGGCTGCTGGCACAAATAACTCAATCTACAAGAAAAATTGGTCAGAACTTGACAGCTGACTTCTGGACTAGTTTTTTGTCTGGTCTTCTTTTGGGGTTTGTTTTTTTGTTTTTATTTTTATTTTCTTTTTCATTTTAAACTCTGAATACCCTTTCCTTAGAACCATAGGACAGAGAATTGAAAGGGATTTTTCAGAATCATTGAGCCCTAAGTACTGCAGTCTCAGGGAACATTCTGCAATCTCGATTACAAACCCATGGAACTCTACCTTAAAACCAGCTTGGATTGTTGCCTCACTTCCCCTTTGCTCCTGCTGAACAGCTGTTGCAAGAACCTCTGTCCTTGAAAACTTAGGAATGCTTATCACATTTCCAGCCTAGATGTATTCCTGTCTAAATTATACCCATTTGTTCTTCTGCCAATGTTTTCCTTTAATTTAATCACTCTTCTCCCTCCTTAGTGTTTACTTAATTGCTTTTATCTGCTTGATTTAAGAGCTTGTTATGAAGTGGTTTTAACTGTTTTTTAGTTTGTTTCTAACTAGACTGTACAATGGCCCAAGGGGTTTGGTAGAGGCTTTCTGTTGTCATAACTCTCCGATTATTCTTAATCCCATGAGCCATTCCTCTATCAGGGATGGTTTTGAGGTAATTAGAAACAGCACTGTCATGGTGTCACTGCTTGGACCAGATTACTAAACCAAGAATACTCAGTTAATCAAAACCCAGTTGCGTTTGCAGCCATGAAAATTCAGAATGCAGGCTCATTGGGGTCTGTGGGGTCCTATCAAAATGATGCTGAGACATTTTTCAGTTTAGAGCAACTGAACTACTTCTTGGTCCAAGGAATAATTGGACACTGTTCAAATGGCTAGGGATATTATTCAAATGTGACTGAGGTCTAAATGTTAGCTTTCAACAGATATCCTCAGAAATAAAAGTTATATTATTGATAATTGTTGTGGTTTTGTTTAGTGAGGGGGGGCCTAAGGTGGAAGCTTCTGTAGGAAACTGCTAGAAGTTGCTCCCCTTTTGTTTAGTGGACTCGGCCGGGCCTAGGGCGGACCTGCTGCTGGCCAAGGCCAGCACAACAATAATATTCCTGTTTAAACATTTATATAAATAAATACAAACTTAGATCTCTTAGCGTGTACAAGAACCCCCTCGCTCTTTCCTCTCTCCAATATATTGCCATTACTTTACCAAACAGACTTTGTATCAGAAGAATAAATACTGTCCCTCCTATTCACCTGCATTTTGAAATGCAATTCCTTCAGCTAGACAGAGATGACTGTGTCTTTCACACTGTGAATACCTAAACCAACAGCAGTTCAATGGAAGTGTTTTACATATGGAAAGCATCACACCAGTAACATGTCTGTAAGACTGATGTCTTGCATTGAATTGTTAGAGCATTTCACTGCAGAGTAAGTCCCTGGTTGCCTCCCCTTTGCTGGGACCCTGCAGCCTGACTGTGCTCAGTTAGGCAGTACGAGCAGGTGAGAGATAGCTGTAAGCTAGCCATGTACCTGTTTTGCTACTTCTGAGCCAGCAGACAGCATATGTATTTGATTTATTTAATGAATGGAAGTCTAATTATAAAGCAGAGGAAATCACCGAAGCATGAATTTATGGGCTCCCTGAGATCACCTCACACGTTGACAGGAATTAGTGGTAGGAGTTAATGTTGTGGCAGCACCAAAGATACAAGGAAGAAGATGTATACCTGCAGGCTTTCCGTGACTCCTGGGTGGATGAGGGGCAAGGCTGTGTCAGCAACAGAAGAGGTTCCCTTGGCAGTGGCTTGCAAGTAAGTATCTCTATGAGTCCAGGATGTTATGACAAGTGAAATATGGAGACTTGGATAAAAAGTCCAGCACGTTCTGACAGCAGCCTTTCCCGCTGTTTGGATATAACATGAAAAACTGAGTCATAAAGGACTGAAGCTGTACCGAGCAACTTTGTGCCCATTTTTGGCTACATCTTGAATTACAAAAATTACAATGACTTCTTAGAAAGGAAAGCCTTTCCTTTCTGCTAATACACTGTAATATTGCTGGAAGGGAGCCAGTGTGTCAATTTAAGTACCCTCTCAAAGTGTGAGGGACTATGGTATTTCCAAGTCACAATGTTAGCTCGATCTCTTCTGGAATGTGTGCTAAAGTCTTTCCACTGAGAAGAATGCCTTGCATGAAGCGTGTCATCCCTGAGCTTGCACTCAGCTCCCTCCCCGGCCTTGGAGTCTCAGCTTTAACCTTCATTCCTGTATCCCGTTTCTCAGACCCATGGAAACAGCCCCCATCCTCCTTTTACACGTTAATATGAAATGAAAAATTCTCATGGCTGGCTGTTGAACAAGAACAAGGCAATCGTGCACAGGGAATTTCAATGTCACATTTTTTTCATAACCTGGAGGCTGCTAAGTGTGTGCAGATTGTACTCATCAGTACAGCTGTAGATGTCCAAGGACTATCCAAAGGTCCAGATTTGAGCTGCCCCAATGGAAAGCAGCAGAAGATTTTCTGGGTACATCTTGTTTCAGAAAGACTTTCTGAGGCAGGATATCTCTGTCCACAAAAGCATCTCCAGACTTTTGTTACTTCCATTGATACCTCAGATATTTAGAAAGCCAGCTAACCATCATGCACTTGTAGTTTAATGGAAATAAAAGGACAGTTCATTTTAAGTCCTGACTAACTGAAACTCAAGCCCTCAGAAGAATATAATTAGGTATATTTTCAAATGGAACTGAAATTTTTATGAGATCAAACTCCCAGTCATTGATGATTCCTGATTTGGACATCAAGAAATGTAATCTAGTTTGTATGATTTTTCAAATACAGCAAGATATTAGCGTGCATCTTGACTTCTTTGGGCCTCAAATATTGTCCATTTAAAAATAAAAATCATTAGAATCAAGGCGGGGGGGGTGTGTGTCTAAGAATGAAAAGAAAGAAAGTACAAAAGAAACATTACACAGCAAGGAGAATTTACACTTTTTCTGTAAAAACGGGAGTGGCAGTTGCCCTTCTAGATCACAGAGATGTAAAATGGAAAGGCACAAAGAAAAGAAGTAAAAGCAACCAAATCAAACCACTGTCACAACTGATTTTTCTACAATCTCTTAATACCTGAGCTGATCCTTGGCAACTGTCATTACAGGCACTGCTGATTTCCTTGATTTCAGCCTCAGTTTCCCGATATTCTGAATGTCTATTGTAGTAAGAAGATGAACTTGAGAATGTCATCATTCACAATTAGTTTTAAGTAACTTTTTGTAGTATTAGATGGGGGAAAAAACCCAAACTAATTTAAAGAATTAAAACACAATGATCAAAGCCAATAGGCTTTCAAAAATATACATTATAATTCAGTTTATAATGTAGAGTTCTCTGAAAGTGCTGCAAAATCAGTAATTACAAAATAGAAGAAAATCTTAATCTTTTTTTTTATCTAGATCTTTCTTTTTAAAACAGATTTTGGCAGGAAATTATTTTTCCATTCCCACATATCAGTGTAAGAAAAAAATCCCCAAACCCTACTTGGTACTAGGGGAGAAGTTGTTCAGGTTTTTCTTAATTAAGGTGAGACGCGTTACTCACAGTTTAGGATACTCACCTGAGAAACAGGAGACCTTGATCTGAAATCTGTGCATCTCCATACTTCAGGACGGTGCCTAACTAATAGTCTATGGGCTGTATTGCATGTTTTGCATTGTTTTGATTGCATTCCTGTTACAGTCTTAAAGACAGCCACTAGTAAACTGCTTTTTTAACTATGAAATTTGAAACATTTGTTGTATCTTGCCATTCTAGGCTTTGGCAATGATATTGTAAAGAACTCCTCTTTGAAAGTAGCGTATACAGTTGTAAGATCAAGGTTTCTAGCACACATAGAGAAACACCACCTGTTTCAGTAAGCGGTTTCAGCAGTCTTCTTGTCAGAACATCTAGATTTGAAAAAAAAAGTACAGGATATCACAACTTAATAGCAATGGGAAATTCACAGGAATTTCACATGGGTATGAAATTATTAGATAGGTAGAAGTACTCTAGGAAAATGGGACTAATAAACCTGATCTTGTAAAAAGCATCAGTTTAATGACCCATTTCCCACCCCCACCTAGGGAGGCCAACATACACACTGTGACACAGAGTGCTTATTTTCATCTTGAGTTTACATGTTCTGAGGTGTGAAAGGAGACACCTACCACAGTCAGCATTGTGATATTTCACCCCATAGTTGGCCATGATTTTATTCCCAAGTGATATGCGTTGTTCTTTAGTGGTATGGGTTTTTATTTATTTTCCTTTTAAAAAAAAAAAAAAGGATTCAGAAAGAGAAAGAATTAAGTACCCTGGAGCTCTGATACCATTATAGATGCACATCATAAAGGCAGCGATTATTCAGATAAGATGAGGAAAGACATAATTCTTGCTTATTTCCCAAGTTTCAAACCTTGAATCCTGGTCAGCTAAGTCTCATCTAGAAATGCTATACTGGGGAAAGGAGCCTTTGTAGACCTAATCAGTCATTTTTTTCTCCTCAGAGAAAATAATACAGGGGCAAAGCCTAATTCTGTTCCGGATTTGGCATATACAGCCCAGAAGAACTGATTTCAGGTGTTATGTAAAAGATTAACAATTCTAAACCTCATCTAAATACAGACATACCATATTATACATTTCATAGCTCATGTATTCGCAGAACTCAGCATTTTTACCACCTCTGCTGAAAGAGTTGCAAAATCAAGGCAACTTGCATTGGGTTTTTCTGTTTTTGTTTTGTTACTCAGTCCATCACTTTTCTTTGACAATTAACATGGAAATATCAACTTTTCCCCCTAGTTAGATCTTTGGAGGTTTTTGTTTTGTTTGTTTGTTTGTTTGTTTTAAATTAAGAGATACAGTAAAGGAGATACTCCACTGCTGTAAATCAAGATAGTGCCAGTTATTTAAACAGAGAGTCTTTTGAGACTGACTTAGGATCTAGTGTTTAGGGTATGCATTCTCCTTTAGCTGGATATGGTATAAATTAACACAAACAGATTTCTGCAATTGCTTAAGCTCACAGAAAGACAATAGATTAGGCTGAGAAAGAATACATATATATATATCTGAGAAAGACTACATAGATATATATGAAATTTAAATGTAATATATACAGAATAAATATATTTACTTTAAATATAATAAAGAATAAACAACACAAATACACTATTAATACATTTATTAGTTTATTGATATTCAAATTTATTTATTATTAATAATTACATTTATTAACATTAATATTTAATATATCTATATCCAAAAGTTGCTTATTTACTGGGCTTTTTAGGATGTTAAAAAAAAAAAAAATGTCAACTTTATAGTCGGGAGAATCTAGCCAGAATAACAGACCAAAATTCTGAAACCCACATGGGCACAACAGGCTGACCATGAAGAACTTTGGAGTGTCTTTTGTCAAACTTTTCCTCAGGCATAATTTGTGATCAAGTAATAAGGCAAAAAAAAAGGTATGTGTTGTCAATTAGCAGCCTTTGCTTAGAGAGGAAAAACATCTTCGCTAGTGGCTAGTGTTATCCTTCTTCCTTAGGATAACAGCTCTGAAAAACTGGTGGGGACTCACCCCTTAGACATAACACAGTCTCAGGATTAGGTTCCCTACAGATGAGGGGCTGGGAGACCCTTTTCTTTTCTTTGCAAATGAAAGGAACAAGTTGCTTGGAGTATCCATGGAGAAACTCTGAGTCCATTTCCCACACATTTTCTTTGTTCCTACACTATCTTTAACCTTAGGCTGCCATAGACAATTCACAGTCCCTCCAGTGAGGGTCGAGCTCTCTTCTGAGTTATGCTGGTGAAAATCCAGAGACTGTCTTGGAAGTATCCTGAGTTTTAATCTTTGTTTAGCTTTGGCTGCCATGGGAGCTGATCCTGTAAGGCGCGGAGTTCTGCTATTAAAATTGAAGGTCTTGGTTGTGATTTTACACATGCTACTTTTTCACTACTGCAAACCCACTGGCTTAATTGGGGTTGTTACTGATTTACACCTGCGAGGGACCTTTACGTAGCCAGAGCAGCAGCTGAATGAAGTGACCTCCTTGGAGGAGTGGGCCTGTGGTTTGTTTATGAGAAACTGATATGGGGATGAAAAGCTGGAGTGGTAATTACACAAACCACTCGCCTGCTTCAGCTCCATCCTGTGTGCCAACAACAACAGTGTAATGTGCTTTCAGAATCAAACCTGCACATGAAGGCTGGGGATGAACAGAGGCAGCAGTCAATGAGCAGGACTCCTGCCAGCTTCCAGCCAGCACGGGTGTTTTGTTCCTTTTTAATTCACTCGTTAGCCAGATTACGCTTGTCACTGGTATTGGGTCCAATTCAGAAGTGTCACAGGAAACCAACAGGAATGTTTTGAGAGCTTTGGCACTGTCCCCACTGGCAGCAGAAAACATCCACTCAGTGTTATCTCCTTCTTTTGTTCATTTTTATGATGTTTCCCAACTCCTTCCAGCTCCTAATTTAATTTTAACACTGAATAATCATAGAATCATAGAATCATAGAACGGTTAGGGTTGGAAGGGACCTTCAAAGGTCATCTAGTCCAACCCCCCTGCAAGGAGCAGGGACATCCCCCACTAGATCAGGT
>JAAGAY010148607.1:4125-46252 GCA_011801015.1 Ardeotis arabs | reverse complement strand
CTGATCTAGTGGGGGATGTCCCTGCTCCTTGCAGGGGGGTTGGACTAGATGACCTTTGAAGGTCCCTTCCAACCCTAACCATTCTATGATTCTATGATTCTATGATATTTATGACTTTAACATAGCAATGTTGTATAGAGAAATACAGGCTTACCATGATAGCAGAGGCCTTGAGAAGTACTTGTTGTGACAGGACAAGGGGTGATGGTTTTAACGTAGGAGGTAGATTCAGATTAGACACTAGGAAAACATTTTTTATAATGAGGGTGGTGGAACACTGGCCCAGGTTGCCCAGAGAGGTGGTTGATGCCCCATCCCTGGAAACATTCAAGGCCGGGTTGGCTGGGGGTCTGGGCAACCTATTCTGGTTGGAGATGTCCCTGCTTCTTGCAGGGGGGTTGGACTGGATGGCCTTTAAATGTCCCTTCCAAACTAAACCATTCTGTGATTCTGTGTGACACAGAGAAGTACAAGTATGGGATGATAAAAGGTAGGACATGGGCTTGGTACTGGAGACCCAAATGATCACTTAAAGAAGTAAAGACCTGGAGCAATATAAAACTGTGTTTAGGGGTAACAAAGAGTACAGAGAGTAGTATCTAAGCTATGTCAGAGGCATCATGTATTAAAATTGGCTGTAACATGGAACTATAGAGCAATGAAGAAAGAATATAAAATGTGTAAAAATTATCTTGGGTGAATCCTAGAGTGAGGAAGAAGAAACTGTCAATATCCTGCTCCTCCCAGTGAAAGACCCCAGAAACCCTCTAGACTTGACATAACCACCACCCGCCTCAGCAGTCTGAAGCTAACAATTTTAAGATCCAGATATGCAGCGGAAGGATAAGGATAACACCAGAAAAAAAACATAGCAACTAAGAACTCAATGTATGAAATTTTGAATTCCATTTTTACTATTATTGAGACTTTTTCTGAAGTATTATTTCTTCTTTTTATTTTTTTTTCTGCAAGTAATTAGATCTAGACAAGTAATAATTCTTGAATTAGACTGTTATGATTTCAATTATATTAGCAATAAATTCTTGGCTTTATATGTAAAGTGTGTTTCCTCTGCCCATAGACAACATCGTTATTGGTACCTCATATCAGATCTTTGGAGAGAGAAGAAAATAGAAGAGGTCTCTTTGCAAGGGGGACAGCCTGTGGTAGAGACCCCTAATGATTTCTCACATCGTTGTTGTGCCTTTCCCACGTCTGACTGAGAATGAATCACGCTTTTATGGAAGTACAACCTGTTTGGGCAGAGTCCTCGCTCTCACTGATTAGCATCCTGCTTGCTTGTACTTAGTGCGAAAAAGGAAGGCCTTCGAAGATCATCTAGTCTAACCTCCTGCCAAGGGCAGGGACATCTTTCACTACATCAGATCCCCATCGAACCTGACCTTGAACACTTCCAGGTCTGGGGCATCCACAACTTCTCTTTGCAACATTTTCCAGTGTCTTATCAGCCTCATCATAATTTTTTTTTTCCTTATGTCCAGACTAAATCTCTTCTCTTTCAGTTTAAACCTATTGCCCCTTATCCTGTCACTACAAGCTCTGGTTAAAAGTGTCCATTCATTCCTCAGTCTGTATTGGTACCGGAGATTGCCCCAGCCCAGGTGCAAAACATTTCGGTTGGTCTTGTTGAACTTAATAAAGTTTACATCGGCCTACACAAGCCTGTCAAGGCCCATCTGGATGGCAACTCTTCCCTCAAGGGAATCAACTGTACCATTCGGCTTCGTGTTTACAATGTTGTAGCATGTTGGGTTTACTCACAACAAACAGAAATTTGTCATCCTGTTTTGTGGGCTCCCTGAGGAAACTCATGAGTGACTCAGATGCCTGCATTTTGTCTGAGGGTTGTGTCATTTTGGGTCTATGCCGATGGGGATCTCCAGGGAGGACTATGTGATGTACTCTTGAGACCAGCTGCTGAGAGATGAGAATATCCTTTACCAACAGCTGGAAATCAAGCAGCAGGAAGAAAGGCGAGGCAGAGCTTTCATTGCAGAAAGGGCAGCAAAGCCCAACAGTATAACAATCTACTGCAGAAGACAGAACCAATCTTGGACCACTAGCAGAGAGAGCAACACAAAAATCTGCTGCCCTTCCTGGATTTTCGAACCCCAAATAGATTTCTGTCATATTTTGAGGCATATTTTAATTTACACATCTGCTCTGTCTCAAATGTACTTGTGCAACTCACAGAAGTTAGCTCCTTCTAATGATCTATGGCTGTACCTTCTGAAAATATGTTTTCAATTTGGCTTCTGAAATGTGGATCAAGTGATACTGCCAACACAAATACCATTTGCTGTCAAACATTTTTCTCCATGGAGAGTGGAACACCTGCACAGCAGCTCAGAAAAAAAAAGAAAGAAAAAAAGAAGAAAATTAAGAAGAAAAAAAAAACCAACTTTATAGTAGTGTTTCCTTTTGCTGGCAATTTTTCAGTTTAATTTCATTTGGCAATTAGTTGAGGCAACCATGAAATACTTTTATATATTGTCATTACATATTAACTTGCACACGCAGAGCCAAATTCCCAGCTGGTGATTTACACCTGCTGGATGACTGGCCTTGGGCATTGCCTTGCTAAAAAACTCTTACAGCCATGTCACCTCTTTTTAGACCATGAGACTTGGGTTATGGTCCTCAGGCATAAGCCAGACTGGCAGCATGCCTCCTTCTGCCTTTGTGTTGAACCAAAGACCCAGGTCTTCTGCTAACCCAGTTAGCAGAAACCAGAAATGCTGAGAAATACTTTAAGAATTGTAAGGGATAGTTGTGGATTTCCAGTTTTTTAGAATTAAACGTTAGGGCAATCAAACATAAATTCCTGTCACGTAGGTTGTCACTAACACACTACTCAGCTTTCAGACTGGGAGTGTTCTTCAGTTTCTCCAAGAAACAAACATTAAAACAGGTCAAAAGCAGAGATTGTAAAATGCTATTGATCAAAAGCCACTACGATGAGAAAATGATGGTGATTCTCCCAGTGAATTCCCTATTTTCTTGAATCTTTATGTATTGATTTACAATACATAAATGTACACACATACACAGTGACACTATATAAATACATGTTACATATAACGGAATGTTATATATAATTATATATATAATCTATGCTATATTGTGGGGTGTGTTTGTATATATATATCTCAATATTTACTGCCTGGACTGCTCAGATCTTGATGAGAATAGGAGCATCTGTTTCCCAGCTATTCTACAACACCAACCCCAGCAGGTTACTTCAGGAATAGTCTCAGCTAGCTATTCCTTCTCTTCGACTAAAGGTAACAGATCCACAGCTGTTGGTGAAACTGGAGCCAGTATCCAAATGGGAGCTGGAACAGGGGGAGGATTATCCAGAAGGATGTACACACTGTCATTTTCCTTCCATGAGCAAGGCCAAATTGGGCAGAATGATGTGGGCTACGATGCTGGAGAACAGTGTCGTAACTCATAAATGTTTAAATTACATGGGAGCAGTGTTGAACACACATAAAATTCTACAATTCTATGATAACCAAAACATGCTTATATGAAGAAGTTGGTGGGGGGAGTGGCTATTTTTCCCTCAGTTTCTTTGAAAATATTTGTCTCAAAAGTTTATTTTGTCATGAGTAAAGCCAGAATAGCACTTTGCTATAGGTAATGTCATATAAATGTAAGGACTTAATTCTCAAGGCATGCATGTTTCATTAGGTTTTCTTCCATGCCTGAAAGCTCTCTGTGGCAAAGTGGATTTAAGTGGTTTCCATCTTTCCCCGCTTCCAATCATTTGTTCCTGTGTAGGACCATATTTTTAGGGAGGTGGGTGTTGGTGTCTTCTCCCAAATAACTTGTGATAGGACAAGAAGAAATGGCCTCAAGTTGAGGCAGGGGAGGTTTTGGTTGGATATTAGGAAACACTTTGTTACTGAAAGAGTGGTCAGGCACTGGAACAGGCTGCCCAGGGAAGTGGTGGAGTCACCATCCCTGGAGGTGTTCAAAGAATGTGTAGACGTGGCACTTCAGGACATGGTTTAGTAGGCGTGGTGGTGTTAGGTTGATGGTTGGACTTGATGATCTTGGAGGTCTTTTCCAACCTTAAAGATTCTATGATTCTATGATTTTACTAACTCCTTATCTATGTCAGTGCAGCTATAAAACAGGTCAATGAAATAAGATGGCTCTAAAAATAAGAGATTGATGCATTTTAGGGGATATGTGGGTGGTTTTTTTGGTTGTTTTTCCTCCCTTGCAGATGTTTTGTTAATTCAGTTTTCAACATGACTCCATGAAGAGACAAGATTTAAACTGCTTCCTGCTTTCTGAAGGGAGATGGGAGTTTTTGACACTGATTGTTCTGCCAAACATGCTAATGTGGACAGCGGTCTCAGTCCTGCAGGGATGGGGTACTGGAAACATCTCCTTGCTCAGGAATCAGTAGCTGGGAGACTTATCTAGCCATGAACACACATGCAGACATTGACTGGCAGTCAGGGAAGGATGGCTAACTGGGTATGGACAGATGACAATAACCCTTAAGGCATGTCTAGTAACTGCCAGCTCCTGTTACAAGATGTTTCCAGCCCTACCAGCTGAATTACCTTGCCCTGCTCTCTTGTGTAGAGGCACAGGTGGGTTTTTTTCAGACATCGTTTACATCTCCTTTCTGCTCTTTTCTTTTTATTTTGGACCAAAATCACGGTTTAGTGCCAGCAGCAGGAAGATCTACCCCAATAACTTTGGCCATTCAAATTCAGTAGCGCTGATCTGTTCTTGTTGGAATCAGAAGCTGCTACCTTCACATCCTCACTAAATCCACTTTTCTTTATTTGATTCTCTCTATCTGATTTCCCATCTTTTGTTGCAACAGCATAAAAATATTTCTCAATTCCTATTCAAGCTGTGCCGTGGCATTACTGACTGCCCTAAAACATCCCCCTGGAAGTAGCTGCATTTTTGCAGAACTAGTAGAAAAATCAACATCACACTGAAGCTGTTGATGTTGAAAAATAACATAAGACTGAGCAAGACCATTGGATCTTGTCCTTCAGCATCCTATCCCTGATGTTGACCAGTTGCAGGTGGTTAGGCAGAAATATAAGGAGAGGTCAGTCAAGAGCTATTTCCCCGCAACAGCCTCCCAGTCTCTAGTGACTTGTGGCTCTTAGACTGTCTGAGCAGAGGCCTTCTGTAGATTTTGGTGGATTTTTTTTTCTTTTTCATGTCCTGTTTTCTCAGGCTGAACATTAAAGATGGTAAAAAGGACATTCAACTGTGTACACAGCGGAAGCTTTCGTGTGATGGAAGCTGACTGAAGCAAAATTGACATTTAAATTTTTTTTTTCCCAAGTTTTTCTCTGTCTTCACTACATGTAATTTGCTTGCTTAGGGAGCTTCCAATTCCCTTTCAAAGACAGGGCTTAACTGTCATCCTGTTTGTTCTGAGTGTTCAGGTTAACCTAGAGCAGAGGCACTGTTTGCCCTTCTCCCGAGAAAAGTGGATTTCAGGGTAAAGCAGAGGGAAGGTGAGCCTTTTATGCTTATTAAACGTCCCTCAGACTTCTAGGTCTGACATGAAATCCCATTAAGCAGCACCCTACACACAAGAAAACATCATCCCTGCTCTCTTCTGCGAGGAGGTGTCCTTGAGGAAGGTCATGGCAGAGACTCGTTAAAAGCTGTGACATTTGTGCTCCAGCAGCACCAAGGGCAGGCTGCTCCTGCAGCTGAGGAAAAGTGCCCCCTGCCTGCTCCTCCCAGCTGCCGAGCATCTCCCAGCAGTGAGGAACATTGTGTTATCACCACGGATAAACACTGAGGTTGTATTCCTTTCTAAACAGCAAGCACCATCTCAAGTACAAGAGATCAAACCCAGCTTTTTCGGCTCACGACTGGATACAGACTGACAAGTGTGAATAGTAAGGAGAAATATTCTAATCTGCAATAGATTTCTCCTTCCCTTTCCTCCATAGCTTACAGATATATTTAAAACCAATAAAACTTATTTTTGTTGTTTTTAATTACACTGATTCCCGAGGCTCGTACCAGAGGGTGGCCGTTTTGCTGAAAAATAATCCCACTTTGACAATGGAAACTTGAGAGGCTCGTGGAACAGATTGCAAACCATTTCCATGCCTGGTTTAACTGCTTGACTGCCAGCCTGTGTAACTAATTTTCTGTAGGCATTTACTTACATATACAGCTCTCTCTAGCTTCACATTACTATCTGGCTACGACTACATCAAAGAAAAAGTCTTGTACACTCCTCTGCATAGGCACAGATGAGACACAGGGAGATGGTGGGGGACTGCAGAGGTGAAGGTTCCTGCACTCCTCATGAGGAAAAAAAAAAAAAAAAAGAATTGTGAAAAGATATGAATTTGAACAAAATAATAATACTTAAAAACCAAAACAGGAATCTGTCTGTAGTACATAATCTTAATACCTGCTCACACATCCCCATTCATTCAAGGAGTAGGAGGAAGGGGCATATCAGTTCTAAATAGTAAGTTTTTGAATTTATTGTACATTTCTTGAGTTTAGGTTCATTGCACCGAGCTTTGGCCAAGCAGAAGATAGGCAGCTGGTCTAACCTAAGCATTAATTTAGTTCTCAGCAGCAGCTCACTGAAGGTTGAGTTGTCTGTAAGGCAAATTATTTGCTTACTGCTGACACTCTGCTCCAGAAGTGACTGTCTCTCTCCACTGACACTTGTGGGGATTTAGTTGCTCAAACACATTGTATAAATTATTTTTGAACTGCTAAAGTGAAGGGAGATGAAATTTCCCATAAGTATCTATGCCAATCTTGCGCACTTGTGTTGGGAGAGTGAACTGGGCAGTCAGAGCCTAGTCTACACCTGGAGAAGCGCCAAGCTTCGTCTTCACCCTTGGGCTGTAGAAATTGTGTCTGCTGACTGAGTTCAGAGTAAGAGATGAGCAACGTGACTACATGGTGATGAAGCAGTGATTCTGGCTGTGGTGGATACGTCGAGAAACTGGTATTCAGTGTATTGCCACACTCCAGAAAACCTCACCCAATATTACAGTAACCTGATCAAGACAACAGTAAAATGGATTCTATGAAATTATTGCTTTTGAGGAGGAAAATAAAGATCCTCATAGGCTTGTGATCTCTCAGACCTTTCACTGTCCTTCTCTTCATCCTTCTCCCTGCATGGCCAGCAAAGGTGAAGTCAGAGAAGATAAGAAAATATGACTACTGTGCTGTGTGCATGAAGTGATGTTAATGCAGATCCAGTTTGGTTTTTGAATCAAATAAACTATTCTCACTCCATTCCGCTTTCCTCATCACCACACCACCTGTTTGGACCTTTATCAAGTTGATGGGCACCTGTAGCAGAATGCTGGTCTCTGAGCAGACATCTCTGAAGCACAAGGAAATGGTTTTTCTGGTAGAGATAAAAGTAAATTTTGAACAACATGGGCTCTTGAGTGCTTTATCAACTTGATTCAAACTTTTCAGCATGCAAAGTGCAAGCACATGAAGCAGGAAGAACAATCATTTCTAGTGTGAATTTACTCAGAGAAACAGAGTGAAAATTATCAGAGCAATGCACAAGTGTGCAGAGTAAAGTATGTCTCAAAGGAAATTTCTGCCTTCTGATTCCTGCCACTAAATAACCCTTTCATTAGTTATAAACACTCTCCATCTTCAACAATTCTCAGTTTGTATTTATTTTTTTCGCCCTGCCTTGTAAGCAAGAGCTAGGTTACAAAATATAAACATAGCATGTGCCTGTGCTGGGGTCTTCCCCAGTGCAAAGACAGTTTCTGGGTTATTTGCTTTCTTACTTTCTTTACCTAGCCATTTCTTTTTTTCCTTCAATACCTTCCTTAGTATTCACAGCTTTTTCGGAACAGCTACTGGCTTTTAAAAAAGCTGTATCATGAGAACATGGCACTGTACATGTCATATCTTTAACTCATAAGCAGTTTCCAGAAACTGAACATATCACAAAAGCAAGACTGATGTCAGGGCTGGTTTTAGAGTGTGGAAAATTTTCTCTAAACTCTCTTATGTTCTGTCTATCATAGAACTTTTTATCTTTAAAGAGGATGTAAGTATATATGGGTGTATTTTAAATATAAATAAGTTTGATCTGGAAATGTAAACATGGTTCCTAACTGTTAAAGAAATGAGGTTTTAGAGGAACAAGATTCACCTTCTTTGCAAAATAGAATACTTAAATACTGTAAGATGGAACTTGAAGTGATTTCAAAAGGGGATATATGACATGTGAGTTAGTTCTTGGTAACTTTGGACATACCTTCAAGTTGCCAGTCTATCCAAACAAGAAATCGCAGAATCATAGAATGGTTTGGGTTGGAAAGGATCTTCAAAGCCCATCTAGTCCAACCCCCCTGCAAGGAGCAGGGACATCTCCAACCAGATCAGGTTGCTCAGAGCCTCATCCAACCTGGCCTTGAATGTTTCCAGGGATGGGGCATCCACCATCTCTCTGGGCAACCTGTTCCAGTGTTCCACCACCCTCAGTGTAAAAATTTTTTTCCTAATATCTAATCTGAATCTACTTCCCTCTATTTTGAAACCATTACCCCTCGTCCTGTCACAACAGGCCCTCCTGAAGAGTCTCTCCCTGTCTTTCCTGTAGAAATTTCAGAAGATTGTGTCTGGATCCTATAAGAATGAGATGAACAGTGAACTTAACATATATCATTGGGAAAATCCAGAACTCCCTGAGCAATAGAAAAGATCTTAAGTTTCTACATTTTGCTACATTCCTGACAGTATTCAGGTGGACTGCTTCAGTTCTCTTAGTTCGCACACATAAAGCTTCAGAAAGCTACTCCCTCAACCTCTTACTTTTGAAACTTGCAAGAAATTATAAATGAAGATGACAAAATATCTTCCTTGGAGGATTATATATTTCTCGTTAAACTTTAACTTCATTTAAAATCCATCCTTGATCCTCTTAAAGTATTTGCGTAAGTGAATGAGGGCTGTAAAGCACGACTGAAGCTTTCCTCCTTGGGGAAGCAGCTTGACCAATTTACATATTTATTAAATATTTTATATTTTACTAGATTGTATGCACTTCAAAATGTCACAACTTATTTTTGATCTGGGAACTGCATAACAGTAATGGCTATTTCCAGTCTCAGGAGAAAAAAAAAATTTGCATCTCCTGATTTGGTGACTTCTTAAGAATCGGAGTTTTTAATTCTATGTTTTGTTCAGTTCTGTAAAATTTTAGCTTTTAGTGTTATGAAGTTGTCTTAGTCCTGTGCAAATGAATCTCTTGGGGCTACAAGATGAGCCTTTCATTTTTCCTCTGGGATGAAATTCAGCTTTTTAAGCATACAAGTTGAACTTCTGAATCTGTTTGATGGTAGTTCTGGTTTTAAAGAAAATAAACACAAAGCTGTTGCAAGCCAGAAATGCGTATGAAGATGTGCTTTCCCTAGAGGTACAAGGATCTATCAAAGCAGTGTTGATATTTCTGGTGTAATTTCCTTTCTCTTCCCCCTTACAGTTCAGCTGTCAGCATCTGGAGCAGAGACTTTTTTGTTTGTTTGTTTGTTTATTTATAATGTACAAGATTAGGGAGTGCACATGATATCATAACTACGGCTTCCTACACACAGCCCTGAGTCTGGAGACAGACTGGAGTGACGCTCGGGATGTATGAGATGAGGACACGTGCCCAATTTTGCTGCCAGAATTCTGAGTGCTGTGGAACAAACTTCTTTCCTCTGTGTGTCTTCATTTCTAATGGAACCAGCCTCCTTCGCAGAGTGCTTTGAGGTGGAGCTGCTAAGAAGACAATTAGAAAACAACTCAAATTAGAAGCCAGGAGGAATTTCTGTGACTATCTTTTCTGGCCACCTCCATAACACAATACTTACCCAGGCTTAACTCTTTTTCAAGTATATTAATGTTGCCTGTAGCAAGATACATTCTTGAGGGAAAAAAAACCTCAAAATCACAACAACAACAAAAAAACCACAACACATCAATAAACAGATTTAGAAATGCAAATATCTAACAATGAGAACATTTGGTACATTGTTCCAGTGGCCAATTATTTTAAGGTCATATGGCCTTGTCTACATTTTTATGCACTGGATTCTGTTGCATTATCCTTTCTGTAGAAGACAGTATTAGTATTATAACTTTTCTTCCCATTTGAATTTTTGCAAGGCCCTGTTATGCCATTCCTTGACCTTGTCTTGATGAAATAAAGAGATTAAGCTTGTAATCTTTTTTTTTTGTTGTTGTTTCAAATGCAGAATCATAGAATAATTTAGGTTAATCCAACTGGACAACATCCTTGAAGCATAAATATTAGTAAATGGAAAAGTTTTTCCAGTTGCAACCACAGTAGATAAAAATTCATAGGTTGTAGACCTTTTCTAACCCTAAAAAAACCCCTTCGAGCACTCAAGCAACCCTTTGCCCTTTTAGTCACTATGCTTGTGTTTGCAGAGGGGGTAGAAACACGTCCTAGCTGTTTGGTGGAATAAACTGTGGCCTGAAGTATCCCTCTTTGAAGGAAAACCAAGGCAAGGGTTAGATCTCATTACTATTTCTTTAGCCTGGTTGGGGTGGAGACAAATCTTTTTCAGAGTTACACCTTCCCTTGGGAGAGTCCACATTATTCATTCTTTCCTCTTCATGGGTCCTCTGACAGCCTTATCAGTAAGGAATTCTTCCAGGTCACTGCACAATGAGCATGAAAGACAGTCTTTAAGACTCCGCTAGAAGCATACAATGCAAAAAATACTTTTGCATTATAATTACGATATATGAACTATCTGCTGACCAACAATCGTTCCATCTGATATATGCCATGATTGTTTCTGAATTTTCTGTTTTCCTATTCAAATGTGACAATGAAATGTGTTATAGGAGTCAGGCAGGAGATATGAAAAAATTGTATGGGGTCATACCAGTGGTCGATTTAGCCCAGAAGTTTGTCTTTAACAAAGGCAGTGGCAGATGCTATTTAAACACATGTTGTAGATTAAGCTCTATTAGTTTTTGTGCATTAAGAAATCACATTAAATTGATGGTATTTCTTTTTCGTAGATTTATAATCTTGTTATTCTCTGTCTTTAACTACAGATGCTGCATGACTTTGACTGGTGCTGACATAGGTCTTTTAGTAAGAGAGTTAGTCAGGTGTGGATCTACACTCAGCTTTTTTCAGTGATAAAGGTAAATCATGTGCTAACTGAGCAGACAGACACCATCACAACATCTCAGAGCAAGTAAAAGGAAAGAATATTTCAAATGTTCCTTTCCACCACTTTAATTTCTTTCAAGCTGATATGATACATTGCTCTTAGGAGATGGCAAAGGACAGGACAAAAATTTGGACCCCTTCGGAGAGCATGAAGGAGTCTAAGACACTTTTGTAAAAAAGAGCCGCTCAGGTACTCTAAGGACCTTGTGAGTAGTTATGGATACTCTGCTTGCTGAACGCTATCTGGGCTTTCAAGTCAATACATGGAGGAGCATGGGCAAAAGGGGACAATGGCAAACATCACCTCCTAGGCAGCACCGCTGTGGAAAGGCTCAGGGGAAGGCTTCTGCCTTCCACTTCGGAGGAAAGACCGTTGCCATTGTAAGGTTAAATTACTTTTCAAATGTGCCCTGCATCCTCCAAATACAGCAGGAGGTTATGACTTTGGTTTTTGGTTTTTGTTGGGTTTTTTTTGTTTGTTTTTTTTTGTCTGTGTTAGCTCAAAAAGCATCTCTTTGCCAACAAATCTGCTTTTTACTGACATCATGTTTAGTAATCCTTCATTACTTTAATGCTGGCAAACACATGGTCAGAAAGTGGATAAATGGACGCTATGGATATATGGCCTCCCTGCTCTGACAGATAGGGCAGCCTCAGTCTGTGAGCTCAGCCCTGGGCACCAGCACTGGTGTAGTGAGCGGAGTTTCCCCTTTGCCGTGTAAAAGGAGATTTTCCTTTGCATTTAATATCTCACTGCTAATGGAGGAAGGGGAAAGATTGATTTCCTTTAATTGCTGTGCATGCAAGAAGCAGTGTCTCAGTGTGCTGGGTAATAGATGTAGGCAAGCGTTTACCCTTACTGCTCTACATCACATCTGAGCTGTGATCTTTCCAGGTGTTGCTATTGGCACACAGCCCTGAGAAGAAGGTGGGAATTTGGCTCTGATGGATGTTTTTACGGTTCTCCACCTAGGAGTCTCAGGGCCTCCTACTCACAAGACCCTCATAAGGTCAGGACCTACCAACTCTTCATTGAGGAGCTTTAATCATCTGTTTGAAAATCAGCATTTAGTTTGAGTTACTTTAGGATGCTTGAGACATCTCTGCAGGGCTGGCAGGTAGAACGGAGCATGCAAAGGAGAAAAATCTTCCTGGAGCACCAGCAAGAGGAGGGTCAGGAAAGGTAACCTTGAGCACTTCCAATATCTTCAGATAGCTATATCTAGGTAGAGGAATCATACCCAGATGGGACTAAAATTGGCACAGAAGTAATTTTGTGCTATGTTGTACACCTAGGGTGGGATTCTGAAATTAATGAGGGTACTAAAGGTTTGTTGTTTCCACTAGCTTCTTTACCATAACTAAAAGGTCTTGTCCACTTGACCTAGAGGTTCCTGTTGCCATCCAAAACCCGGTACCATCACGTGGCCGATGGACCCAATTTGCTGCCTTTACTGGAAGTAGGCATAAAAGTTTACAATCTTAGGAGTTATCAGATGATCTTGTTCAGCCCTAGAGCCCTATGCAGAGGAAGTACCTAAGGTTGTGGTTGTGATTCATGATTTCCTCTTCATTTACAACAGTAGAAACCTAACTCGGCTTTTAGACTTTACACGAGTGGCATTGAAACTGTTCTGACTGGCAGTGACCACAGGCTTTAAAAAAATAAAGAGCAAAAAAGCTCAGGAGTATAACAGATCAATACTAAATTAAATTATAATCCTAACTTAGGAAAGCATTTGTATACCTGTGTGACAACAACCATGACAAAATGCCTAAAGCTGTGCAGCTACTGAAGGGCAAATCTGAAGTAGCGCCTATTAAATTAACCTAAAAATTGGAAAAAAAAGCTCATGATCAGCATTGAACTGATTATGTAACCACTCTCCTCTGCTATCAGCAGCTTTGTTAGACTTGGGCTTCTCCTGCAGACTTTTCCTGACTGAGAGGTCTAATTAAACTTTGCCATGTTTCCCAGCAGAGCAATGCCACTTTTCTCAGAGCGTTCATTCCTTGGTTGGTGGGAGATACGCACACCCCATAAGTTCCCTGAGTATTTCTTTATAAATAATACAAAGAGAGGTTGTGTCACCTTCAGTCCTGGAGAGCACATGAATTAAACGTCAGTATAAAGCTTGATTTTTCTTCTCAGCTGACTGAAAGGCAGCCAAGGCTTTGATAAAGGGATCATCGTCTTCTGTTTAGGAAGCCTCTTCCAACACTACTACCATAAAGTCAGAGGATACAAAATGTATGAACTATTTATCTGGCCTTATCACTGCCCTGATGAGCAGAAGAAACCTGTGAATATTAGAGGGAAAAATCTTTGTGCCTTAATAGCATCTATCACGTTATATGTGGTTGTATTGAGGTGCCCTCAGGCTAACTCAGTCTGCCTTCATAAGCAAAACTGCTTACCAGAGAAACCCTTTTTCCTGCTTCATTTTCCCTGTCTTTCAGGCAATAGCATAGAGCTCAACAAAATCAGATTGGGAATTTGATCGTGTTACAGCTAAATTTGGGGCAATTGCTTTCCTAGGACTCCCTTTAAAATGATCATAATATTCTTGAGAAATATGGTAGTTCTGGTATCGGTTCTTGCCTATAGTGTTTTCAGGCACTGATGTCAATTATCGCTGTGTATCTTTATCTTTTGAACCTAGGTTAAATCCAAGATGTGCATCCCAGTTGCACTGCAGGTGATGGGTTTTGTGCCTGGGAATGACATGATATGCAGATGCTAATGCTCAGAAAGTGTGTGTTGCAGGTCTTGCATGTGTTAAAGCATGTTTTGAAAACTGGCCCTAAATACCATCGGAGTGATTAATCTGCCTTCTCTTCTCATTTTCTTTAGTAAATGCTCTGTGACACATTCAATTAAATACAGTAATAAAATATCCTCCACTGGGATGTCTGACATGCCTGAAGTTAACCCCATGTCGGAAGGTTTCCTTTGCTCATGGACCTGTTACAAACTCACAGTGCTCACTGTCTCTCTGTGAAAGGTGCAGGAGCCCAGTACTTCTCTTGATGTGGCTCCTGGCATTCAGAAACACACAAAAAACATACCTCCCCACCAGAACAAAAACGACCCCAAAGCAAAACACCCCCACACAAACGTCACTAGACCATCTACTTTACTCCTCAGCTGAGTGTGGGATTGTTGCTGCCAGAATATTCCTTGGTGCTGTGTCCAGACCAGTTTTAAATGCTTTAAGTGGTGATATGTTCACTGCTTCCATGGGGCCATTATCACTCAGACTAATAGATCAGTCTAATAGTGCCTAATGCCTGTCAGCATAAGTTGTGTTCTCAGTTTCTTAGCCTTATCTCTGGTGAAAAAAAAAAAAGGTACTTATCCTTTTGCCTTGCTGGTGGTTGACAGAAAGTTAATTAGAGCCAGAAAAAAATCTTTTGCCCCAGAAAGTTCACTAGAAGTGGTTTTAACCGAGGAGTGAGTTCAACAAATACTTTCAACGCTCTCCACACAGGCAAAAAGTGCTGAAGTTTCCAATACAGATATTTTTGAGGGAAAGCTTCCCTTTCAATATTAAAATGTGCATGAAATGACATGTAGCATCTCAAGTCTCCTGGGAAAGCAGCAGTCTGCAGATTCAGTCTTTACAGTGCAGCCTGGCTAAGGTTTAAGTTATTTCGTCTGCCTCTTCCACTTGCTGAATTGCATCTTTAAACTGTAGCTTCAACTCTAACCAGCTTGGTTGAAAGCATGATGCTGACGTTGCATGTGCAAATCTTCCAGGAGAGTAAGAGGGAGCTGGGCTACCCCAACTCCTCCATCAGCCCTCCCAGGACTGGTGGCTCTGGCCGGCTGTGGCATCTCATCTGTATTTTCCCAGTGCTGGTCATGGTTACATCTTCCCCTGGGCTCCCCTCTGTACTCACAGGTCTTGCCATTGCAAGGCACAGTGTAGAAAATGCCTTTCCAGCCTGCAGTGAAGATGCAGCTGAGCTAATGACTGTGTTATCCCCAAAACTCCTCAAAACAGCGCTGTATATCTTATGCCAGCCTCTCATTGGTTGGACATGCATGCAAGATGGATCCATTTTCATCTTTATCAAACGATTAGGACTTTTCAAAGATTTGACAGGTCACCTTGCAAGTGACAGAGGTGGAAAGTGGTGGTCTGGTGATCGAATGGTTCTGTTGGAAACCAAGGAGGTCTGCACGTGATTTGTTCTGCCGTAGAAGCCTGTGTAACCTTGCCCTTCATACCTTGAGTTATATCTCACTTTGAATGAGTACAAACAAGGTTCCCATCCTTTTTAAAAGGTCTTAAATTGCTATGTCCCAAATAGAGTTACTTTTTCTTGCTAGGTACTTTGACTACATAACAGAGACCAGCCTCCTCAGGTACTGCAACAACCCCCATGCAACAACAGCTTCACACTCACTTTTGGGAACCGTGTCCACACTGTGGCTGGAAATTGTTCTGCCAGAATGAAACAGCATAATGCACTATGTGGAAAACAGTCAGAAATGCCATGAACTAGGAACAATCCTTCTGCAGACTGTGCAATCCTCATCCTCTGGAGCTGCTACCCCAAGACACATTCAGAGGTGATCCTCAGGAATTCTGCGCTGCCTCTCACTGAGCAACTTCCAGCTGCTTCCAGCATTTGCACCAAAGGGAAATGAGCTGCACCCCCTCTGCTTTCTGCTGAGGAAGCCTGAACCACCTGTATGAATGGGATATTTCTGTGCAAGACAAGAAAAGAGCTTGTAAAAGAAAAGATGCTGTGACAGAGGCATCAAAGTGACAGCTGAAGACCTTCTCCGTGAAGGAGAAAGGCAGCAAAAATGGTCTAATGAAATCCCCGTACTTGGCACCACCTGAGGAAGTGCCACTGATATCTGCTCTGTTTTTGGAGGCAGAGATCATTACCTCGCAGCATCACTGTCACTCTGCCACAGTCTGGCCTCTGCTGAGAGTTAAAAGAACTGTTGTATTTTTTTTTTTTTCTCCTAGGATTTCAGGATTGCTTTTAAGCTCTTAGTCACTTCCCCAGACATAAGAGATATTAAAGCAATTACAACCTAAAGTTCTGAGCAAAATATTTAGGTTAGCTCCTGATAAGCACCTGACAATAGGCTTGTTTCCAAATGGGTGGGACTCAGAGGAGGTTTTCAGCAGGTTTTCTGGCCAAATTAAGTACTGAAGCTCATTTTCTCTGCTAGCAGCTCGTGACGGGAGGAGATACACCAGAATGTAGGTTAATGTGTGGGTAGATAACCCAGATCCAGTTGATGGCTTTCACTGGTGGCCCAAATAGAGTAAAGTAACCAATCCTGATATTTAGAAGTTCAGAATGAAAAAGAGAGAGAAAAGACATTGGCAAAAATGATGAGATTCCTGCTGTTCCTTATGTCAGAACTAGCAGTCTTGTTGCACAGTGAGTTGAGAAATAGCAATTAAGAGATTTGTTTTCTCTCTCTTTCTCAAAACCTCAGGTTTCTGCGAACTCAGGAGGTCATACTTTTGTCTATAGCTTTAAGATGATCTTTCAGAAAGGAGGATAACAATTACAGAAATGTTGCCTAGAAGTCACCTTCCCTGAAGTTTTTCCATGTGGTATTTGCTGAATATAAAATGCTTGCTCTGGGTTTGATTAAGAGATCAGATTTAATACCACAATGTTGATGTCTTTCTTAAATGTCTGCCAATGTCTGCCAAGTTTTATTAAGGTAGATTTTATTATTTACAAGGGGACATTACAGGTATGCGTCAGGGAGGTGTTAATTTGTGAGAAAGCTCTGTGTATTCCTCTCTTCCTCCATCAGCATCTGCAAGTGCTGGAGGGCTACTGCTATCTAGTTATTCTAGATAATGGTTATTCTGCTATTCAGCAATATTACTCCTCAGGCCAGTAATCATTTTTGCCTTGAGCAGCTCAGCCAGTGTTTAAGCAGCAGACCACGGAGAAAGGTGAACTCCCCAAAAATTTTTTAAAAGCATTAAGGGCTAACTGTCATCTCACAGGAAATTGCTGGATTCAACTGCAAAGAAATACAGTGTAGGCTTTGTGAAAGAAAAAAAAAAAAGGCAGAAAAAAAGGTTACCAAAGTTTATCTAGGAAGGATTTCTCAGATAAGAATTTGTTACACAATGGTACAGCTGGAAGATGAAGCACATTTGCCTGAGGATGCTACCTCTGTCTGATGGAAGCTGCGTAAACGCCTGTAGGGATGCAGGCAACATCTGGGGCTTATACCAGGGAGAGGATGATGTAGGGTGACGTAGGAGACAGTCAGATACAGTCACCCAGCACTGTCCTGGGACCAGTTCACACCACTCTGCCTGCCACATGCTTTCAGTTTTGCACTACAAATATGTGACTGTGCTGTGCTATTACACAACTCTTAAATTATTTTACACGCACTGGACTGATAGTAAAACCACATCAAATGTGCTAATAGACCCTAAGACCAAAGAGGTCAGTCAAAGGACTCAGAGGAGACCTGCTCTCAAGCATCATCTAGTGTGGGGTAGCCAGTGTGTCCTGTAAAAAGCTGGCCCTGTGCAATGAGGACATGAACATGCTCCACTGCCAGACTTGAGGGTCATCAATCATCCTTGGTATACCTGAAGATGGTGGCCCAGCCAAAGCCAACAATATTCTGCAGCTTTCTATAGATGATCACCCCTAGTGCTATCACATTTGTGTCTTGGTCCACATGCATATAGACAGAGCCTGCTGGAAAGTTTTTGATCAAGAATTTTTTCTTACGTAAAAACCCACTTTTGTCAAAATACTGCAATTATGAACTGTAAAAACAGATCAAAACCCAATACTATTTATTTTCATAAAGGCTGTCTCATTTTGCTAAATGGTTTTAATCCTTCTAATTTTGTCTCAAAATCATGTTTAACGTCATTTCTTTTTCTGGATTAGTTGTAATATTCTACTTCACAAACTAAAAATGTTTGATGGTTGAATCAGTTTTGATGGGCAATTTACACTATGTGGTAAATTTTGAAATTTTCTTTGACAAATGAAAACTGCTTTCTGAGAGGCTGAAATTTCCCAGAGGACAGGAATTCTATTTCCCAGCCACCTCTGGAGGAAAACTCATGTGAAAATGACATCTTGCCCTGCACTGTAATAAAACATTTTCTCATCTGAGTGCTATTTATGGCCAAGCCTACAAACTACGATTATTTTGGGAAGCATAAATAGCATCAAACAAAAAAAAAAAATTCTGTAAAAGTGGACAACTTACTTAAACTGATTTTTTTATTAGCATTTATTTTTTAAAGAAAATCCCTTTTCTGCTGTGAATTGAATTATAATTTCCCTATGTTTGGTTTAACTGTGTGAGCTGATACAAGTGAATAACACAAAAATGGCCATACTTAGGTCAGATCAAAAGTTTATCTAGTCTGGTACCTTTTCTCTGATGTGGGCCAGTTGTAGCAGCTTCAGAAGACAGGATAAGGACAGAAGATCTCAAGTGCTATAACCTTCCAGCAATCAGTGACTTGCACTACAGTTAAACTAAGAGAAAGTGGAAAGAAAGAGCAGCAAGAAATTCAGTATCTTCTTCCTTTCCCCGAGCTTCAATTGCTTTATTTCACTTCCTTCCCCCTTTACAGGGCGAAACAGTTAGTGGAGAACATTTCTTACCTTTATTGGTACAATCTCCCCATTTAAAACTCCAATTCAGAAAGTGCCTAAGCACCTACTGAAGTCCCAGTTGCATGCTTAAAGTGGAGCTCCTGCTCAGAGAAAGTTTCCATAATTGATGTGCATAACAGAGGGAGTGTTCGTTACAAGGTCTGAACTACATATGAAGTCAAGAAGGGGTAACAGTAAGAAAATAAGTGCAGAGACAATGTTTGTAGAAGAGCAAATGAGGAATAAACTGCCCATGAATAAATTTAGGTTGGCAATTAGAAGAATGTTCCTAATCATTAACACGCTCATGTTCTGGAAACAGATTTTCAATGGGAACAATGGGGCAAAAAGTAGCCAAAATGGGGCTTCATGGAGTTTGATAGATGTCTACAAGGAGTCAGGCGATATAGGCTTGCAATAACAGACCTAGATTCTGTTACCCCAGGAGTCTCAGGAAATTGCCTGAAACTTCATACAGAAATATCTTTGGAAAAAAATGAAGGTGGTAAAATATGATACCTCGGTATCAAATGTGCATCAGCTGAACTAAACTTCAGTGAAACTGTAAGTGGTAACAATTCACATAAGGCAGTTTACAGCAACTGAGGATCTGATTCTATAGCATAGAGTTTACAGACCCAGTAACTACTACACTGAAGAAGAAAAATATGGAACGTATTTCCTTGAAGCTTTATTGATCTGCAGCCTTGTCTTAATTCAGTATTCAGTACAAATGGCATCTTACTGACAGGCACAAAAGAAACCAAAGGTGGCTTGATACAGAAAAGAAATTAACTTTCTCAGCTCTATGTGTGAAACTTTTGAATCCCATAATTTACCTACTCACATTGGTTGCCTCTGAAGTCAATGATTTTTTTTTTTTACCAATGACTTATTTTCCCAAACATGGGACAGGAGGGGAGCACTAAGCGTCATTTGCCTTCATTTGTTGTATGCCTTAAAGAGTTGAATATGGATTTTCAAAGCATAAAGATAAAATACTGGGTTGGAAGTATGCCTAACAACCTGTCAAAAATCAGCCCACCTCTGTTTTCTCATGCAGGAGAAATAATGTTAAGAATTGTTGCCTTATTTCCATTAATAGTAGAGTTTTCATAGCTCCACAAGAATGGACATATTCAGTAAAATCAGTTCAACTCATTCTTTTGTCTCTGACAGCATCAGAAGAGAACAAGTTCATATACTGTTTTCTCTGACGGAATAGTCATTTGTGTCTCATGGACTTTCTGGATTGAGTGTGATTTCTGTTATGTATTTACTACTTTAAAATGGATGTTCTATCTCTCCTTAGGCCCACATATCTTTTGCAATGACACCCTATACCATGCCGTTCCCTGGATGAACGATGCACGTATGTAAAAAGAGCAGTACGTGGTTAAGCTAACACATTACCCAAATCCCTGAGTTTCTCAGCGTGACTCTCCCAACAAAATTCTTCCAGCCATTGACCATTAGAGAGTCTAGAAAGACTCACTTTTATTATCTTCAATGTGTTATGTGTGAAATTCACATTTCTGGAATCAAGTTGTCTTAATGGCGCTATTTTCCATACCGTATTTCTTCACAAACCATGTAGCGCAAGGTCTGGTGATGGGAAGTACAGAAAGACTTCAGGAGCATCTGATTGCACTGTGATCAAAGTGACTTGAGATCCATTATAAAATGTACCATGGAGGGTCATGCCCCAAGTTACTTAATGAGCCTGAGGAAAAATCCTTCTGCAGGCCCGTGCTTTGTCCTCATTGCTGCAGCCTCTTTCTTTCCCATGAAGAATCCTTTTGCTCAGGATTAGAAATAAATCCCAGGGTTGCGTGGAATAAAGCTATCAGGATCACAAAATGAACACAACCTGTGCTTAAAATCAAAACCATAGCTGCTTGCCCCAGAATGGGATTATTTTACAGGCAAACACAGTACCAGATAAAAACCTTGAATTCCCTGTATCCTCCCTAGCTTAGTTTATGTATAATTCCTTTGCTGATTAGTAGAGTTAATAAAAAATAAAAATGTCTCCCTTTAAAGCAGAAAGAGACTCACATACCTGCATATATCTATCTCCAGGATAAAGATTTAATTACCTTGAGAAAAGGCTGGAAGAAAGATGAAACTCAGGCACCTGTTACAGCTGGGAGGAGGGTAAGGAAAGCCAGCATGCAATAATTAAATCTTTATCACCCAGAAAGGAGTCTGCAGCCTGCAGTGTCTTCCTGGTGAATATCACCATGTTTATTTTTAAACCTACTCCCTGCCAGCATGTCCCAAAGTCATTTCATATACACAGCTGGCTGGGAAGAGGCAGACTGGAGCTTGAAAAAGTGAGATCTAAAAGGAGAAAGAAAGGGGCTAGCCAAACTGTTAGCAGAAAAAGGGCTGGGATGGAAGCCACCCAAGCCCAGCAATAGGTGACCTACATTTTCAGACCTGTCTGAAAAAGCTAGATTCTCCAGATCCTGACATCCCTCTTTCCTGAAGGTGCTGTATATTTTTTACTCTCTGCTTTTCAGTTCTTCTGGAAATTGTGCTGCTTTAGACAAGTTGACAAAATATGGATTTAGGGACTGACTCCTCCCAGAGGAGGAGCAACACGTCCACAGCTAGGTGAATTTTGCAAATGGTGAAAAACTAGAATCGTAGAATTATAGCATGGTTTAAGTTGGAAGGGACCTTTAAAGCCCATTCTGTCCAACCCTCCTGCAAGAAGCAGGGGCATCTCCAACCAGACCAGGTTGCTCAGGGCACCGTCCAACCTGGCCTTGAATGTTTCCAGGGATGGAGCATCCACCATCTCTCTGGGCAACCTGTTCCAGTGTTCCAACACCCTCATTGTAGTAAATTTATTTTTACTAGTCACAGATCTTTTGCCATATGTGAGAACAATTGCAGTGACTGCACCATATGGCCTCGTCATGCTCAGTGCTGCCTTCCCCAATGTACCAATGTGAGCCTGATCAGCCCACAGGGTTTTGGTCTGCTGGTGACCCTCGACCTCCTCCAGTTCCACAGTTTCTCTCTGATCGGGGCACTAAATTTCTTTCCTACAGAAAACCAAACAGTGGAAAAGTGAATTATTCTGTTGATGTATATAGGGACAAGTGAATACACCTCACGTTTACTTATATATTCATTTTTGCATATGCGTCCATCTGTCCTCAAATCACACATAAAGTTGGGTCTGTGTGTATGCACACTGATGTTTAAAGTATATGTTTGAAATCTCTGCTGAAGAAGTCACAGTCAACGAGCTAGATGAAATAGCCCAATGCCTTAGGGCAAAGGGAGAGATTATTCATTCCTGCCTGTATTTAGATCTTCTCATGGAACCAAGATGCACCAAGGAGGGATGTGAGCTGCACACAACTTTGAGACTGGCCTTACTTCACATGACAGGTTGCATCAGAGACCTTGAGAATTCCCTTACAACCCAAACTATTTGCTAATCTGGCTGGGTTTTCATAAATTAAATTTGTATTAATGACAAGGGGGACATTCATGAGACTACATGGGCTGGAAGGACTGCGTAAGAAATCTGGGCTCCCTTGGAGAACATAACTGCATTCATGGCCTGAGCATCTGAATCTCAGTCAACTAATTACCCCCAAATTTGTTTTCTTCTGACACTTCCTCTTTCTTTGCCCCCTGAGTACATCTCTCCTTCCTTCAGTGCTGACTTCTGCAAAGAGTGGAAGGGAGGTCCTGAGGCTGTATTTAGATTCAAGGTGCAAAAGACATCACGAATGTCTCATAACTCTGGGGTGAGCTCTCTTTCCTCATGTTAGCTTGCTCTAATCTTTTAGCTCAACTCATCTCCAGAAGATCCTTGTGTTGGTTTTTGGTGGGGTTTGAATGCTCATTTATTTATTTTCCTATTTTTTTAAAATATGCTTTAAAAAGGATGGACAACTTGCAAACTGGAGGGGTTAGCTGCAATGCTGAGTATACATGCCAAGTGCTGAATACGCTTTTAAGTATAGCTATGTTGTTTCTTTCTCCACCTTTCTGTGTGTGTGTGTGTGTATGTGCGTGTATGTGTGTTCCACAGGGATTAGTCATGGATTCACAAAATGGATTTTCTCGGAAAATATTTTTTTCTGCCTCTTATTCTTTTGATACAACTTCAACATCTTTTTCAGAATAATTTTTTTTTTCCTCCTCCTCACTGTACATTTGTGTGCGTGCTTGTGGGTGTGTATAAATATGTACATATATTGTGGTTGGCTGGAAGTAGGAAAATCCATTTTCTTTAACAGTCATATCTCTGAGAAGCAGACTCACAGAAAGGCTTTTAAATACTAAATTAAAAGACTTGAGCTGCTTGACTTTTCTGGTCGACATCTCCTTAATTCTTTTCTCTCTCCCTCTTGCTCTCTCATTCTTACCCCTATGCTGAGTTTTCTGTTTAATTAGGGGAAAAGAAAATAGTGATCAAGTCAAGGACGTAATCTCTTTCCAAGCTGGCAAATTCAGAGTTTTATCCTCCTGGTATATTCCTATCCAGAAAAAGGAAAACTCCCTCTTAAGAGATGAAGCCAAGAGTTAGGTCCTGATGCAGTACCTGTTGAAGACTGTGAAAACCTTTCTTTCTATTTATATATGTTGCTTGAGGTGCTGAATCCCTTTGCCTGTGAGCACATAAGTCTGCTACTGAAACCTCTGGAAGCTGAGGATTGACACAGCCAGAGGTGTTCTGCTGAGGTATCTGTAGGAACACAGCATCAGAGGGCAGAAGCTCCGTTGCTGAATCAGTAGATCACTTCTCTTAAGTAGGCTCATAAAAATACGCTGTGATTCAGCACCTGGGGAGGGCAGGACTGTACTCCTGTGTAATTTTATTTCTTCAGGGTGGGAGGTAGCTTTAGCCATTTACTCGTGCTGTGCTGCAGCAGGCTCTTTTCTCATTTTAACACCTTTTGTTTTGATTTTTTTTTGTGTACAACCCATCTCACTCACTATCAGCATCGAGGAGTCCAGCATCTTGCATAAATTATCTACATTAACTTCAAGGATTGGACAGTATAATCATATTCTTAGACACCTTAGAAGGTATGATTTACCTATGAGAGTCTTGCTCTCCATGGATGGCAGAGGGGATCTTGAAACCTACTTTAGATCAGATGAAGGTCTTTCCATTGCCTACAGTTAGACAGGATGCTCCCACTCCATGAAAGGACAAATTATGCAGATGAAGAACATAGTCTCTGCCTTGAATTCCATGGAGACAGTCTGAAAAGACACTGGAAGATCTCTCCTCATCATGCTCAATGTGAAGGGGAATCAGATTTTGTCATAAAAATCAATGATAGTGTCATGATGCACCTTGTGTTTATAGGAAAAAAAATTTCCTCTGATGTCTCTATGGCTATTTTGCATTTCTGGATCATTCATTACAATGTTTTATCAAAAAGGAAATTAGTGATATAATCTATCAGCTCTCTTTACCTCTAACTTTCTTGCTACAAACTGTGGCAACCATGAGGTGCCCATATACAGCAAATGACAAATGACTGCTGTTGCTGTTTTGGGAACTATAGCGCAATATTCTGTATATTTCCTATAGAAGTCAACCATATATAGAACATTGAGGGCTTCACCCAGGTGCATTCTGGCAGCAGGCAGCTTGTGCGGTGCGTATGGGACTCAGGTGCACAGTGTGGAAGTCGGAACGGCAGCGAGTCTATAGAAAACACTTACTTGCACTAAAATGCAGCTATTTCCTCTCTGCAATGTGGCAGCTGAGATCACGGAGCAATCGTTTCCAGGCAGAGAAGTGTGGAACAATGTCTCCAAATGAAATTATAGCTTAAGGAAAGGATTTCTTTGAGGCAGGACGGAATGTAATTACCCAAGTTGGACTTTTGCCAGGACACTGAAGTTTAAAACACTTTCAGCTCTTGTGGAAAGTGCCACAGGATTTTTTAATGACTGCAAAGGAATGGACTTTGGATTTTATTTCTTTTTTGTTTGAGTATCTCATCCAAAAGGCAGAATAATAAAATGAGAAATAAAAAACTATCAAAGAAAAAGCTAATCTTTGCAAAGTGATGGAATATGTAAATCCTACTTTGAAATGGTAATTTATTAACTTCTTTTTAAGATAAAAATGCAATTAGTTCATTCTTTCATTTCCCTCCCCATCCTAAAAAAATGCACATATATTGTTATCACATCTTTTACTCCTGTGTCAAATCTGCATCACTTGATTTCGTTGCAGTGAAACTTGTGGGTTTTATAAAAAAGGGACTAATGGTATTTTTTTTCTGCCTTGTTTCATTCCTGACTGTAAATAAAAGAAAATATTACTAAATTCAGAAATGATTGCTGTCAACTATCTACACTTTGTTGAATTTTATAAAGGGTATGGGCTATTTTTATGTTAGATGCAGTGTCAGTAAAGAGTAATCAGAGAGTGAAAGGGACTTTTTATCATTCCCAGTTTGTTCACAGAAATACTCTCAAGCTCTGAAGGGAAAAAAGAAAATATTATGTGTGGTAGAAGAGTAAGCGAGCGTTGTTTTCCTCTTGATGATTTTTGGTAAGGGAATGAATGTAGCTGCGTCTATATCTATGCATCTCTATACATAGCACACTGATTATTTCTAGCTAGTCAATCCAGCATAACTTTTCTGAATCTGTTGTATTTTTAGCACCCTGTTTTTACGTTTCATCAAGATTTTGTAAATCTGGGTTTAACTGTTTGATCATCTATACTTGGGTAAGTACCTGTAAATGTTAAATGAATCAATTATTGCAACAGTGTCAGACTTTATCTGATAACAGTAAAATCTGGAGATTCCTGTGCCTATTAATTTGCTAATTTGGATGTTCATGGAGGGTGCAGTAGGTGTCAGTTCAGACAGTTTTCTACCCGTGGGAACTTGAATTCACATCTGGCTCCAAAGAGAGAAGACCTGTCCTCACAAAGCTGTTAAATAGTCTAGGCTACTGTTCTCATAGTCCTTCCCAGCAGAGCTGCTTCACATTGTTTAGGATGTTCAAATAGGTAATGAGTGTAAAAGAAAAAGAGTGAAAAGCAGTCACTTGCAAAGAATTAATTCATTTCTTTGGCAGTGAAGACACAGGGGGTGGGATTCAACTCCCCTGTTTTTAGGTGTCTATAAAGTAAATGTCTCCATCTGGATTAAGTTGTCCAGGCTTCCATTTTAATCAATAGAAATCTGGTCCATAGACTTGAGGAACTGCAATTCATTTCACACCAAAGCAGATTCTTGCATTTAGAGCAGAGACACATCTTTTTTGTTTGCCATGTCTCATTTTGAGCTCCTACTCCTCACTGAGGCTTTTAATCATGAAACACAATGCAAAGAGATATATATGTGTGGTGACTGAAACGAAGAAAAATTAAAACTGGAGATGTGTCTCTGGGCTTGAGTGCTGGGCTATTACAGAACTCATCAGAGAAGGCAGCCTAAGAGACTGCTTCTCACAGAAATCTGAGGTGGTGTCCCAAATTTGGCGAGAAGTGACCCACAAGCCCATTGAGACCTGAGTTCAGCATATGCTTGGCTATGCTGCCAGTTTTGGCAGCAAGATGTTGTCTTTGGGAGCATCAAGGCTGGAGGTTAGCAGTAGTCTCGTACTCAGAGCTCACAAGGATCTGTTGACTTTCAGCCATGAGTCCTAGCAGTCCTGAGTTACCACCAGTCAGTCAACGTCTTTGAGCGATCAGAAGGAAACAACTCAACAGACCTGTAAGTTAAAAGATTTCTTCCCCATTCTCTGGACATCCTGTGTGATTTCATGAACCAAAGTAAGTCCTGGATGGATGGTGTAAGATGAACACCACCTCTCAGAAAGAAACCACACTAGGTTCAAGTCTGCAGAGCCTCTGTTTCCTCAATTATCCTCCGTGAAATGCTCAGTGGGAAACTTACGCCTTCCAATTCATCCTGCTGTTGGAAATTCATGATCCCATCCAAATGATAATTATCATTTCACAGGCAGGATTTTTAACTTCCAACATGATCTAAACATCCTGTCTCCTTTCAGTGGTGTGACTAAGGCAGCAGCAGCAGAATTGTGAGACAGCACGTGTAATGATGAGCCCCTAAACTAGGAGTGAACTGGCTCAATTTCTATGGGTTGTGTTGGTATTTTAGGAATTGACTTACTGAGGAGACAGAAGACTACATCGGGAGCAAGGGTATAAATCAGCAATTATCCTGCCAGCTCTGCTGATGAGGAAAGCTCAGAATTTGTGCTGCCCACCCTCATGCATAGCATTGCCGGTAACCATGGTGTCCAAATGCGTGCGAACGGAGCCTGGCATCTTATATAATGCTTGCAGCGCAGCACCACCACGAGACTTACCAATTAAAGATTTGTCTTGGCGAGCAGAGATTAAATACTTTTCATTAGCAAATTTAGAGATTCTAAAGCCCTATTATAGAGATCTGCCACCCGCATTTTGAGCGAAACAGCTGTACAATGGGTGATTATAAAGCAAGAAGATGAAGTGACGTTTTGGCTAGGAACTTTATTGTCTCTATACGCTCAACCCTACAATCCCATGGAAACAATTATGTTTAAGAAGAAGTATTGTTATTTCCTTCTGAGCGGGTGGGCTATTTGCTCTATCTCCCTGTAAAGGTTAAAAATAACAATGTGTGTGACAATTTGTGCTTTGTTAAGATAACTTCCCATTTCCATCACCTTAAAAAAAATCACATAGAATATTTATAATATTGTGCTATATAAAGCTCAAAACACAGAAGAATTATTATTATATATTTTCATTATCTAACAATTACCACTATGAGAGGTTTTAGAACAAAAGTTTGTGGAAAAAAATTGAAATGAAATAAACAGTCACCTTCTTTCAAAGTTTAACTCTGTAGAGCTTTAATTCCAATCAACTATAACAAAACTGATGACTGAAGGAGCTTTCAGCGTGTTAATAGCATAGCAACACACCAGGTGTATTTGCAAATCCATTTGCTTTGAGATGTTTTGATCACTTAATACACTACATGGAAAAAGGAGGGTTTTATAAAGGCAACATCCAGTATATGAAAGATCTATGAAAGTAAATAATCTCCCTCACTCCTCAGAAATTCTTCATTTGCCCAGCAGAGTTTACAGTCACCAGATGCTCCTGAAGCCCAGAGTTTTGCCAGCTTCACAGGCAGGCACCTGCCCTCGTGCACACCAACTCAGCTTGCTGTTGCAACTACTGTAACATTTATTTTCAAACAGATGTTGAGTGACACAAGTCACTTGCTACCAGAGCGTCCAGAACAGTGAGGCTGTAAGTGGACTACTGCTATACTAGGAAATAAAACAGTGTCAGGAAATGTTGCTGGGCACCAGAATTTGCTGATAAACATTTTTACAACAATCCTTGGTTGATTTTAGCCTGGTGTCCTGGTCTTATTTAGTGGAGGGGGGTACAGTGGCAGCTTCTGTAAGAAGCTGCTAGAAGTTTCCCCTTTGTCCAGTGAACTTGGCCGGGCCTAGGGCGGACCCACTGCTGGCCAGGGCCGAGCCAATTGGTGATGCAATGTTCTGTGATAACGCCTCTGCGATAACGTATTTAAGTAGGGGGAAAATAGAAAAAAAAAAAAAAAGAAGAGAAGATGTGAAGAAGCTGAGTGGGAGCAGAGAAGGGGAGGTGCGAGCCTTTTGGGCCTTGCAGGCCTCACCCTCTGGCCTCCTGCCGGGCGGCTGACTGGGCCCAACTTGGCCCAGCCCAGCTGCAAGAAGTGGAGAGGAGATGAGATGTGAATGAGATGTGAAGAGAACCTGAGAGGTGTCTGCCTGAGCCAATTGTGAAGAAATTTCTGTGAGAGGAACAGCTGCAGACGCCAAGGTCAGTGAAGAAGGAGGGGGAAGAATAATGCTGCTCCTGGACAAGATTCCCCTGCAGCCTGTGGTGATGACCATGGTGGAGCAGGCTGTCCCCCTGCAGCCCATGGAGGCCCACAGGGGAGCAGAGATCCACCTGCAGACTGTGGAGGACCCCACACCAGGGGAGGTGGATGCCTGAAGGAGGCTGTGGCCTGTGGAGGGCCCTCTGGGGCAGCCATTCTGGAGAGACTGCACCCCATGGAAGAGATGACCCACGCCAGAGCAGTTTCATGAAGGACTGTGGCCCGTGGGAGGGACCCCACGCTGTAGCAGGGGAGGAATGCAAGGAGTTCTTCCCCCGATGAGGAAGGAGTGGCGTAAAGCAACGTGTGGTAAACTGACCATAACCCCCATTCCCTCTTCCCCCCTGTGCTGCTCGGGGAGGAAGCTGGTAGAGATAATTGAACATAAAGTTAAACCTAGGAAGAGGGAGGGGTGGGGGGAAGTTGCTTTGTTCTCTTTTTCATTATCCTGTTTTGGTTTTACTACTACTAATAAACGAATATTTTTCCCAAAGTTGAGGTTTTTTTGGTCATAACAGTAACTTTAAAGATCACTCCCTGTCCTTACCTCAAACCTTTGAGCCCTTTTTTTGTTATATTATCTCTTCCCCATTCCTTCTGAGGGTAAGGGGAGTGAGAGAGAGACTGTGTAGGCTAGTCCTCAGTGAGGCTAAACTGCAACACCTGGGCACTGGCCTTACAATTCCTGTGTCGGTTGATAGCAGGCACAGCCCCAAAACCATTCCCAATAGGCAGTGTGGATGTAGCAACTTTGCTTTACAGACTAAAAGAGTTTAATTGTATAAACAGAGGTCGTTGCTGGCCTCAGTGTTGGAAAATACTCTCAGGCTTTCTTAATTTACTCACCTCATCAGAAAAAAATGTGGTTCCCAATGTAGATGCATGCAGGACACAGTTTTGGCTACAGCCCTTGGCAGAAGGCTATGCAAAGTCATTATAGCCGGAACTGGCACAAAGCAGAGACAGAAAACACTCCCCTGGTGACCAGGAGGGGCTGTAAAGTGCCTGCTTTGTGGCAGAAGTCAGTTAAAAAATGCTCTTCCTTCAGGGCCTGCTGTTTGCAGCTGCCTGCTGGAAGATAAAAGCCAAGTGTGGGGGTGTACATATTTACATCACTGAGATTTACTGCTGGGACACCAAGCAGTGCAAATGTGGAGCTCAGCATTCAGAGAACAACAGAGCCTTTTTCAGCCTGTGTTGCCTCCAGGGATGAGATGTCCAGTGACATAATGCAGACACCAGTTGGAGCCTGTATTCACCCTGGTAGCCCTTAGAAATGAGCTTCTCAGCCAGGATTAGCTAAACCCAAGATTAACAGGGGCTTGGTGATGGTAACATCGTGGGAACCCAGTAGAGAGCTCACTTGTGTTTGACTGGCTCACAGTGAAGTCAGACACTCAGCTCCCAAGAAGTGGGATCCTAAATTAAACCAAAGCAGGACTTTTACAGAAAAGCTTATGCATTTCATTTTGGATGTGACACAGAAGGTTCAATAGGTAGATAGGGAAAGGTCTCATCAGTTCATCCTGTTACCCAAAAGACCAAGTTATAAAGGGCACTTCAGTTCTTAACCTCTTTTGTTTTCCACTTCTGTAGTGATGCATCTGGCTAGAAGACTTATAATGGTCTTTATTATAAACAAAGGGAACACAATTAATAATTAAAAAGAATATAATTAATCATTAAAAATCAGTTTAGATTTTAGGAAGAAATATGTCATCTACATTCTATCCTTCACAAGGCATCAAAGGTAGGATGTCATGATCTCTGGAAATACCTCTTTCACTTTATTGCTTACAGTAAGGGTAACACATCACCTGATTTTAGGTGTCTAAATCTAAGCTCAATTTATAGTGAAAAGAGATTTAGTCACAGTCAGTGTGCATTTGTATTTGATTCAAACATGTAGAACTAAAAGAATTAAAAAAGAACTAAAAATTTTTTACACTGAGGGTGGTAGAACACTGTCCCAGGTTGCCCAGAGAGGTGGTGGATGCCCCATCCGTGCAAACATTCCAGGCCAGGTTGGATGGGGCTGTGAGCAACCTGATCTGGTTGGAGATGTCGCTGCTCCTTGCAAGGGGGTTGGACTGGATGGGCTTTAAAGGCCCCTTCCAACCCTAAGATTCTATTATTCTGTGATTCTAACTACTTAGGGAAATCAGAAATCTCTCCCTAGTCTCTACCGACATAGGGAGTATGTAGGAAGATTCTAAGGTGGCTTATGGATGTTGATGCCTATGCTGTAAAGACCACATGTATTCATGTGAGAAATAGGTAGGGCCCTAAAAGTCTGCTTAGATGGCCATACCACACTGAGACGATTTTTACAGAGGCTGAAATGCCACTAAATTCAGCACCAATTTGACTTTGCATAATATGAGAATATAAGACATCAGGACAGCCATATGGGATGCAATACTCACTTAGTCTATCCCCGACTGTGGCTGGTAATAGATACTTATGAAAAAATGAGCAGGAAGCAAGCCATGGTTTGAGTATAATATTCCTTCCCTGGTATAAAGCACCTCAGCTCCCGCATGCAAATGTCTTGGAGATCTGTTGAGATAGTGATTTCCTTCAGATCATGGTGTTTAATAGAGTCTAATGAGCTTGTCCTTCACCATACTTGCTCTTTTGCATCCAGACATGGATGTAAATTCATTATTATCCCCAAGATGCACAGTAATATATGTTGTGTCTTCATTCAGGGCACAGTAACACTGAATACTAGCAGAAAAACAAGTAGGTTTAAGGACAAGTTCATGTAAATGAGGGAAGCTGGGGTGGCTTTGAGGCAATATGAGGGTTGGTGGCTAAGAAGGATGAGTGAGATTTTGGACAGATAAAGATTTTGCATTTTATCTCTCCTCTGTCTTTCTTTCTGCTCCCCAGAAATTACCTTTCTCCAAAATCTCACTTCCACATTTGACGTCTCTTCCACTACCATTGGAGTCTTCTCATCAGCTGCTCGGTTATTTATAAAAACTAAAAATAAGTCAATTTATTGAGTCATTTTACATGGACAGTGTGATTTGTTGGTTCTTCAATGAGCTGACTTCTGAAATCAGACACATATGGCCTTAAGTGTCAATATTATTGACTGTGGATGTGGGATTGGAGACAGATGTACGGTTACATGTATAAAAGTGTTTGTTCTTACTGTCAGATTAAGTTAGGTGTCTATGAGTAAAATGTGCCTAATGCCTTCATTGCATTTGCTTCTTGCCTTGTGCAGCAATGTTAAAGAAAACAGTCAATACTTCAGCAAACAGTGGAGAAGGTTTGCAGTACATGTAATGTATCCCATTGCAAGAACAAATGGGTTACGTCCTTCACTTTGAGAGTTTAAATAGCAGATTACCCTGTAACTTGGGTGTATTTCAGTTTGAAATTATTATTTGAAGTTTTGCTAACACTAAAGGCATGGTCTGGGACTAGGCTGCTATTGTATTGGGTGCTATACAGACAAAGAAGGGGAAAAAAATAGTCTCTGCCAGAAAGATTATTTCCAAATGCATTTTGGCTATTGGAAATCATGTTCTCAGGTATTTTCATCCAATTAGAGGACACAAGCAATGCCGTGTAAACTGCGATGCTAATCGAAATAAATCTCTGATTTTATCCCAGCTGGTCACATGACTGTAAGAGATGTTACTATCAGCAAAACTCTACAGATAGTTACACCACTGCAGCACGCAGAGCATGAAAATGCTCTGAATTATTTATATCAACTGGGTCAGCTTCTCAGCAGGAGAAAACTGGCAGAGCTAATTAACTGATACACCCCAACTGATGTTCCAGTCCATATTTGAGGAATAACTCCTAATAACAGAAATTCAAGGAAATCATAAGCTTCTTTGCTTGCTACAGGCTGCTAGCTCGGTTTTGCTATGAAGCTTGCAGGAGGAGTGCATGGCAGGCTATAAAGAGCAAGTCATCCGGGTGGCTTGTAACCAATATGTACATGTGCAATTCTGCGCTGGAGGAAAATGGGATGCATTACATTTTCCTTCCTTACCCCACTGCAGAATAAACCTCAAGTGCTGAAATAAAGACTATATTTTATAGCAAGTATATTGCTAGGGTCATTAGCTTTCCCATTCAGCTTCATCAGATGGCTACACAGCGGGATGCATTCCAAATTTATTTGATAGCTTGTCAATAAGCAGCTGCCTTTTAATAGCTCTTAACTTCATGGACTTGAAAACTAAAATGCCTCACACTCACATTAAACCAAGTGGTCCATCACAGGGATCTCAGTTTTTTGGTTTTTGTTTTTTGGTTTTTTTTCTGGCATGCAGGACAGAGTGGAAAGTATCCTCTGACTCCAGCTTTAACCATAAGTTTTCTGAACACTCATCACCAGGAAACAGAGAGACTTACTAGACTGGGAAGTACTGGAAGTACTATTAGAATATCAGCCAGGAGATTTGAGAGGGAATTCCATTTTCCTTCTGTCAAAAGAATTTACATTACTTTTATCAAAAAAACCCCTATAAATAGTAAAACTGGATGTAGGAACATTGTATTTTTAAGATAAAATATTTAAGCCAGACATCCCAGAAGGACCTAAGTGGCATTTCTCTTTCTGTTTTTAATGCTAGTTGCTGGGTAAGAGTGGGAGTGTCAGGAAATACTATGCAAGCTGTTGGGAGCCAAGGTGATGACTCCTGCTGCTGATGTGCTTGGGAAGAAGATCATAGGGAGGGCAAAAAATTGCATTGCTGCCCATTGCTGTACTTTACGGTGCCTGGACCAACAGCGAGCCAGTGACTATTCTTACGGTTTAAAAACATAAACTGATTTCCAGTGCCATACCTAGCATTATGTCCACTGGTTTGGGAATAACCTAGAATCATCCTTCAAAAACATGCCTTCTACTAAAAGGGCAAACTTTTGTTGTTCTCCCTTTCACACTCCAAGTCTGACGGGCCACGTGTCAGCGCCTGTGTAGAAATCATGCAGTCATGGCAAATGGTGAATCCGTCAACACAGAAACATACGGTCTCTGTTGAACTTCATTGCTATGAGATCAGATTTGTCGTGCAGCTGGCTGGCATGAAGTACAGGCAGAAGAATTTCATTTGTCCCTGAATAGTCAGGCTCCTCTAAGGCAGCTGTGTGGATTTCTTTTGGGTTGAGTTTTGTTTGCACATGCCCAGCTGAAGAGCAAATTTGCATTCTTGCATCTGCAGCATGCTGAGTGCCTTGATGATGCTTCATAAACACAGAGGGTCAGGGAAAAAAAAGTAAGAGTGCTAAAAGCATGAAAAATAAATGTCAACTTCATCTAAACAATTCTCCTGCTAGTGTTTGAGTACTTTCCAAATTATTTTCTTCAGTCCCTGATTAAATGGCTAGCGTCCTACTATTTCCACGGGGTGTGTCTTCTGTAATATGGAATGGAATGTCATGGAATGGAGCAGAATAGAACAGAATAGAGTAGTTTCAGTTAGAAGGGACCTGTAACGATCTTCTAGACAAATTGCCTGACTATGTCAGGGCTGACCAAAAGTTAAAGCACACTATTAAAAGCATTGTCCAAATGCCTCTTAAACACTGACAGGCATAGGTCACAATATAATTTTATTTCCTGTGATTTTGTTTATGTAATATATAATATTTATATAATTTTATATATTTTTGTTATAAAAATGCAAGTTATATATATAATTTTATTTTTTGTGATTTGTGTCTGTCGTTTGTTATAGGCACTCTTACTCAAGCTAAAGCGCACTCACTGAAACCATCTACATGTCAAAGGGGCAAAGTGCCACTGACGTGCCCTGTAGCAGTTATTTCTCCGTAGATCAAGTCGCTGTAGAACAAGACCATGGCTGAATCAGCAGCAAAGCACCATCTGGCTGAGGCTGTGCCTGAGCTGCAAGTGGTCCTCGGGCAACTCCTGTGTTCCTCAGAAAGGCGACAATATTCGACATAATGTTCAACAACATTATTCAGTGCTTGGTCCTACTCTGGTAGGTGGAAACTTAAGCATATGCTACTGACTTCATGTTGCAAAGCTGGGCACTTTGCACATGAAAGAGCAGAGAAGTCAGCTCACATCTACAGCCTTTAAGTCTTGAGGTTCAAGTCCTTTCCTGCCCAGATGTGGTGGTCCAGGCATCCTCCATCCCACGAACGCAGTTCCCTCCATCTGTGAAGTAAGTACAAGGACACTAACTCCTTCAAAAGCCATTTGCAATCAGTTGAAAGGCAGTACGTGAGGACAAAACTGTTATTTTTAAAAATGCAGATTACATACCCAGCTTCTTCCAGTCGTATCCAAGGAATCAGTTACTTATTTGCCCCACAGCTGCAACCTCAAAGACACTACTACATGGCCCGGGGCTGAGTGAGACCTTGGCAGATACAGAAGTGAGGAAATAAGCAACATGAGAGTGTAGCTCAGGGTACATATGAAAGGAGAAGAGAGGAATTACCAAGACCTTGTAAAATGGTATATGATTATTCTTTTTGTTCCCCCTAAATCATCACCTAAGATTATGCAGCATCTGTTTTTCTCCCAAGCTATCTCTCACTCCAATTTCATTCTACTTATTCTTTCTTATTATACTGTGAATTTTTATCACCACTTTAAACTGACACTGAACAGCCTTTATCTGAAAGTGTAAACTTACTCTTATCTATGGATTTATTTGTTGCTGTATTTTATACCTTCCAAACCATCAGCAAATAAAACTCAATTAAGCTTCAAAACAAACTCTGCTGTCTACCTCCCATGCCTCCCACCTTTGCTGAGTTCTCTCTCTCCACTCCTTGTGACCCACTCAGAGGCTGTAGTGTTCTCATCTATTGTAATCGGTATTAATTTAACTTTTAATTTCGGTGGACCCTGATGGACTAGGAAGCATATCGAGTAGGTAGGCACAGACCAAAATGCAACCATTGCAATTCGTATCTGTAATTTACATCATGTCCTGTCCTTTTGGAAGGGTGAAACTCAAGCAGGTACCAGATGCCACTGTGAAATGGGGCTTGAATCTCTCTTTGCTTGAAAACAAGTTTGTGACTGTTCCATCTGAACTGGTTGGAGAAAATTTAGAAAAAGATTAGAAACACACTCATTAAATTTCCATGTAGAAGTGGGTGCTGACCACGGATTTTTCCTCTACTGTACGTTGTGAGACAGGCAACACAAGGAGGCATCACTGAGCTGCGCAGTGGAGTTCTTAGGAGGCCCTGCCAAAGGGAAAAGGATGGTGTCAATATTTATTAGGCTATCCAGCAGCTTCTTAAGTCAGTAGGAGAGCTGAATCCCGAACAAACTCCAATTAGATTTAGCTTCAAAATGAAGGCCTTTTCCTGAAATATCCAACAGGGAAATGCCACTGCCACTGGCTTCTCTCTTAGGGAACTTTTATACTCATTATTATCTGTCAAAATTCTATTGGCCAAGGTTTTAATGGTGCTAGTACACGGAGTGTTGCTATCCAGAGATATGTAAAGTGTTTTTTAAAAACCCCCTAAATTTGGAGGATCTCAGTATAAGACAATGCTCATGTTGGAAATCTAGCCTCCCAAAAAGGATGGGCAGTTGCTGCATAGGTCATAGAATCATAGAATCATAGAATGGTTTGGGTTGGAAGGGACCCTCAAGGGTCATCTAGTCCAACCACCCTACAAGGAGCAGGGACATCTCCAACCAGATCAGGTTGCTCAGAGCCTCATCCAACCTGGCCTTGAATGTTTCCAGGGATGGGGCATCCACCACCTCTCTGGGAAACCTGGGCCACTGTTCCACCACCCTCAATGTAAAAATTTATTCCCTAATATCTAATCTAAGTCTACCTCCCTCTATTTTGAAACCATTACCCCTTGTCCTATCACAACAGGCCCTACTGAAGAGTCTCTCCCCATCTTTCTTGTAGGCCCCCTTGAGGTACTGGAAGACCGCTATCAGGTCTCCCTGGAGCCTCCTCTTCTCCAGGCTGAACAGCCCCAACTCTCACAGCCTGTTCTCATAGGAGAGGTTTTCAAGCCCTCTCATCATGTTCGTGGCCTCCTCTGGACTCTTTCAACTGGTCCAGATCCTTCTTATGTTGTGGGCTCCAGAGCTGGACACAGTACTCAAGGTGGGATCTCACCAGAGCAGAGCGAAAGCATCACCTCCCTCAACTTGCTGACCACAGTTCTCTTGATGCAGCCCAGGATGTGGTTGGCTTTCAGGGCTGCAAGCGCACATTGCTGGCTCACGTTGAGCTTCTCATCCACCAGCACTCCCAAGTCCCTCTCTTCAGGGCTGGTCTTGATCCACTCTCTGCCCAGCCTGTATTTGTGCCCAGGTGCAGGACCTTGCACTTGGCCTGGTTGAACTTCATGAGGTTCTCACGGGCCCAGCTCTCCAGCCTGTCCAGGTCCCTCTGGATGGCATCCCTCCCCTTCAGCATGTTGACCGCACCACAGAGCTTGGTGACGTCAGCGAACTTGCAGAGGGTGCGCTCTATCCCACTGTCCATGTCACCGACAAAGATGTTAAACAGTGTTAGGCTCAATACCGATGCCTGAGGAATGCCACTCATCACTGGTGTCTACTTGGCATTGTGCTGTTGACCGCAACTCTCTGAGTGTGGCCATCCAGCCAGTTCCGTATCCAGCGAGTGGTCCATCCATCAAATCCGTGTCTCTGCAGTATAGAGGCAAGGATGTTGTGCGGGACAGTGTCAAATGCCTTGCACAAGTCCAGGTAGATGATGTCAGTTGTTCATCCCTTGTCCACCAATGCTGTAACGCTGTCATAGAAGGCCACCAAATTGGTCAGGCATAATTTGCCCTTAGTGAAGCTGTGCTGGCTGTCACCAATCACCTCTTTTGTCACTAGTCACTTCCTTTTATAGCTTTCATCAAAACTACCTAGATTCCCATCGAAAATCTATTCTATTCCCCTGAAGCCTTAGTCCTATGTCACTTTTGAAAGTAAAATTTTAGTCATTTCATCCACATAGACCATGCATTGCAGACTGAAGCTGTAATGAATAGCCCTCATGTTTACACAGTGGGCACTTCAGACTCTTACACTAAGTGGAAACCAGGAATCTATATTCAAACCTCTCTTTCTTGGCCTTTTCATTTATATTATTATACCAAATGCACTACTACAGTAAAGAGTAAAAGTTATATTTCTTTCGGAATGTCCCTGTTTTGTAATTTAAGACAGTTTTACTTTACCCCAGGAGCAAGTGTTTAAAACCAGATTGAAAACCATTTCTTTGAAGTGTGCTTGTTTAGATTGGTTTAGTCTGTTCCCTTTCTGGGAGCACAAATACAGAATAAATCCACCTGGGAAAATGATTTCTATTGATATATTCATTTAGCAGTAGTTTTGCAAAAATCCACTTCTTTTACAAATCAGGTTATGTTCTTCATGAAGTCTCCAGTTTATATCTTCAAAATTTTAGATGTGTAAATAAACATATCAGGAATTTTCATCTCCTCATGCCCTTCATATTTTCCTTTTCCATTTCTGACCTTTTATTTCCTATAAATGTGATTGCTGAAAAACCCTTATTAAAGTGCATTATTTTCTTCACAATAATGAACTTATTTCTTAAGAGGAAACTTCGATGTAATGTCATGTTCAGAGCAAAGAAGTTACTGTACTTCCTTCCCCTTTGGACAGTGATTTTTGAGGAGGGATGAATAGGGAAAAGTAATATGATATAAGTCTTTGTGGAAGGAAGAAGTCCTGTAACGCTGGCATCAATCTAGTAAATCTGAATTCAATTTAACAGTTCTAGCTATTGCCTGTGGGAATCATCAGGTTGAATTTTAGCTGCTTGGCAGAATGAAAACCCAAGTTACCTGCTCTCTATGGTTATTTCAGCCTAAGATAAGATATTTTTCCCTTCTGATAGCATTCATGACCTATGAAAATTCATCTCTGGCGTGGCAAAGCAGAAAAGAGCAAATAACAGAGCTTTGCCAGCTTCTCTCCAGGGCCTAATCATTTTTCCTACAATCATCTTCTCCTTTTGGTACATTTATTTCTTCCCCAGGATTTTTGTCCCGCCTTTCACTGCTGATTTCCCTGAAATATTGCAGGCCCTGGTAACCTCTCTTTCATCCTCAGTCTGCATCCCCAAGGGCTTGCTACAGCTTGAGATGGACTGATTCCAACCCTCAGAGCACTGACAAAATGTGACATGAGTAATTTGAAATCTGGCTAAGGTCTCAGACTAGATGAGTCAATATATTATTACAAGATGGACTCAAGGTACCAAGATAGAGCCCTAATGTAAAATCTGGGACAGAGTAACAGCAAACCAGATAATGAAGAATGCAGCTGAGCTGCAAAACTCCTGAAGGTCCAAGGACTAAAACAGTAATGAAACCGTATGTAGAAATTTAGCTCCCTACTTAACCAAATTACAAATTTGCAAAAATAAATATTGAATGCCACTCACAATATTTTTTTTTTGCTCAGTTGATGCTAAAGTGTTTAATGAGAGTAAGCTGCTGCTTATTACCTTGAATGCTGTAAAGATTATCACTCACACCTAAAAGGGGAAAGGAACCTGTCCCAACTAGGTAGCATAATTTTGCAAAGCCAGGCTGGAGTTTCCTACCTCATGGAGACTAGAAGTTAGTAAAATTATTTGGTTTGGTTTTCTAATTGGCCATTGCCTTGCTAAGTTTTCAGCTTGGTGACTGACTGCTCCTCTAGACTGCCTGCTAGAAATTTGTAACATATGCATATGTATATGTGGAACGGATGCATTTGTGTGTTGCATATGTACATGCATTACCTACACACATAAACAGTTATTGCTTGTGTTTCTACCTGGGCGTTATTTGGGCAGGATTGTGTAATGGAGAGGATCGACCTTGAACCTGTATTTTCTTTCTCAGGGCAGCTGGACTCTCCCATTAGCCATCATGCAATCGCAAATTGGTGACATTTGTGGAAGAGCACCAGGACCTTACAGAAAGACACTTGAGGTAGTCCCAAAGACCAGAACTTCAGCCATGTATCAAGATACCAGCAATGCATCGTCCAGCTTGGTGACACAGAGCTGGTCTGAGCCACAACCATGACGAAATTCAGTAGTGCCATACAGATGCTACTTCCCATCTCAGATTTGTGTTTGCTACTGTTTTGGCTCTCATTTTGGGGGAATAATTATTCCCTGTACTTGCAAAGCAGTTTCCTTAAGCTTCAAAATTCTCAGTTGTTACGAAACTAAAAAAACTTTACGATAGGCAGCTTGTCAGCACATTACAAGTCTTTCATCTCCAGATAAACCTGGACTTCTTATCTTTACTTGGTCTTCATCTCTACCTCTTAGTCTTTTATTAACTACTCAGTCTATTAGATTTCCAGGACTGTAACTTTCATTTTATTTGATGTTTGTACAGCATCTTGCACAAAGACTTTGTCCCAAGGTTTGGATTCTGGGTTAGTGGAGATAATTTCTCTTGTTTATTTTACCTGCAATACATGGGATAAAAAAAGGATTTGCCTCTAGGCATTTATTGATATTGAAGTTTTCTTATGATACAGTTTGTCACAATTTCTCCACAGCAGATATGTATTGGTAAACTCCAAATGCTCCAGATAAATTAATTAGCATTGCAATGGAGTTACTGCTTCCAGTTCTGGTCTTGCCAGCAGATAGAGGAGCTGTGTATATTTCCTGATGTGTTGATTTACTATTGAAGGTAACTGGGAAATAATCTGTTTTCCTCTTCAGCAAGTGTCAGTGAAATAATTTCCTAATTTCACCAGTTCTGGTTTATGGAAAAAGAAAATCAGGGTTTGTGGCATCAAAAAAAAAAAAAAGAGGTAAAGTGCTAAATATTGTTTTCCAAGCATGTTATGTTTTTTTCAGGCACTTGAAGGCATATACATATCTCTTTCAGGTACGGCTAGACATGGAAATTATTTCTCTGTGCATTTCCCATGATATACACCCAAAAAAGTGCTCTTATCAGCTTACCATGAGAAGTGGGTCTCTCCAGATAGCACTGCAGTACTTCTGGGCAATTGCAGCTCAGTGGAGAGTTCCTCCACTCCTCATCCACAACAGTCAGACAACTTCTGCTGCAGGGCATCAACCTTGTTCAACTTTCTACCTAAACCTCATTTTCAATAAGGATATTTTCAGCCAGGCTTTCATCTTTTAAAAACTTTCTGTTGAGCTACCGAATGTGAGTTTCTGAGTCCACCTAAAATTCTGTCTTGGGATATCCCTGTCTTCAAACTGTCAGTCTGGAGAGGGAGAGAGCACGAGAGAAGGATTTGGCCTCAGAGACTTAGGCAGATCGTCAATCAATCTCCTTTTTTTTTTTTCTTTTGTTTTGCTACTTTTGATTGCTGAGTAAATTGAGCTGAAGATTATCTGATCAGAGCGAACTAAAAAGCACTAGAGCTCACTCTGCTCCTGGCAGAAAGATTCAAATTTCCATAATCAACCATCTAACATAACAATCCAAACCCTAAGTAAATGTAGCTCTGGCAATTAAATAATTAAGGTTTTTTTTAAGGAATTTTTAACAATAAGGTTATTCAATTGTTACTTTCTCCTTCTTGTTTTTCTTGGCTTTTTTCTCAAGCAAAGTGGAAGAATCTTAAAGATTAAAGTTTTGTGCAGTTGTGAAATTCTAGTCAATTTTGTGAGAAACATGATAAGATCATAAAAAGGGTTATTCGGAGGATGAGGTTTAAATTTTGTTTTCCTTTTGAGATACAGAGCATCAGAGCAGACTGCTTGGCTTTATTTCCTTTCCTTTACCAGGGTTTTCTTGTAGGTGAGGTGACTGCTTAGCTCTTATATTGGACTTACGGTATCAGCCTGTTTCTGATTGATATTCAAGGAATCAAAGGTGCAGCTTTTCATCCCTTTGCACCAGACTTAAATTCAGACTCAGCAGCAAAAAAGAAATGTTCAGAAAGCAGGGAAAAGATGCTGTACACCTAATTGCAACATTAACCAGTGAAATATTAGCAAATTTATAGGGCTTTTTCTATTAAAAAAAAAAAAATTAAAGGAAGTTCATTATGCTCTGTAATCCTGCTTAAATATTCATCATGTTGTTAATGAACCACATTCATTTTTAAAATGTTCAACCTGAGACACCGTCTAACATGATTTGATAATATAATTTCTGTATAACCGTAAAAGGGACAAGAACAGTAAAAATAATTGTATCTCTAAACATCCTACCCAGTTTTCTCCTGACTAATGAGCAGCTGTTTTTCATTAGCAGCATCGTTTTATCTCTAGCCTATCAACCTGCACAGCTGGGCATATTAGAAATAGCTCAGTGCACTGTGGAACGTATGTTTCCTAAATTGCAGAAACAAATGAGAATGAGGTATTGGAGCTTTTTT
>JAAGAY010148606.1:0-31111 GCA_011801015.1 Ardeotis arabs | reverse complement strand
TCTAATGTATAATTATTGTACATTAGCATTAATTGCAAATGGTTTCTTAGACTTGCCAGATTTTAATGGAGGATTTATTTGCGGAGTCTAATTTTGCTCTCTCATTCCCCAGAGAGTTTTGTTTCATGTGGCCTAGCTCTATTAATCTTTAAAAATTGGTTTGTGATAGCTCTAATGTACCTTACTTAAAAGCTGAAAAGCCAGGTTATTGATTAGTCCACTCTGTGGGACAGTCTTGCTGCTGAGTAAACGAGGGGAAAAAAATAAATCTATTCCAGTGCTGCATGTTTTATTGTGCCAATATGACCCTTTTTCTTTTAATCTATAATCAGAAAAGAACATACAGCTAGCCAAATCCATTTGTCCTTCCGTTTGAAAAATCACTGTTTTCTATGCTCTAAGGCAAAGTCAAGTTTTAGACACAATTACAAAAGAATGACCTCTGAAAGGCAGTTTGACAAAGTTTCATTTTCAGTGACTTAAAGCATTTAATTTCTGGTGGTTTTATTGTTGCTTTTCTCCTATCTTATCTCAATCAGGCTTCTGCAGATTGCTATTACCTGAAAAGTAGAGGCCAGAAAACTAGACCATCAATCACTGAACAAAATTTATTCCCAACACAAAAGCAAAAAATCCCAACTGCAAACTCTAGCTGTGGAGAAAAAGTTGGGCTCAGATATTTTTGTCTTGCCTGTGGCACTCACCCTGCCTTACTGCAGTTAAATTAAATTAGGCCTATATAAGAGAACAGGGTCATCTAAATCTAACAAATTTTCTCACACTGAAAAAGATACAATTGTAATCAAAATAAGTACTTAAAATGTATCCTTCCTATAAACTAACACAATCCATTATAGGCAATCTACATTAGATTTTGTGCGTAGCTAACGCAAGAGTTCAGAAATAGAATACCCACTTTAAAACCACACTAAGGGACTAATATGAGTTAAGTTTGCATTCAGAAGTTCACATAACATTACTTTTTTAACTTCGATTTTTCACTTGTTTAATATGTAATCTTGACTATACAATGGGGGTTTTCTCCACTTTGCAGGGATTAGGAATAAATACAAGAAAGGAATGTTTAAGTATAGCAGTGACTTCAACTTTTCTACTAAAACACTAGGCTTTGTTGTGATCATTTGTTGAGATAGCTGCCTGAGTCCCGCGTACAGGAACTGGAAATAAACTGCCAGCTGTAATTATGCAAAGTAAGAGGCTTCAGCATACACAAATATACAGTTGTAATGCCATCAGCAAACAGAAGGAATCTTTTATACTTTAAGTGAAGACATTCTACATATGCTATGGTCTAATGTGAAAACTATGAATAATTGTAATTTCTTATACCTATTAATTACAGCTACGGGGTATGAGTGCTGGGCTTCACAGCCATGTAAGTGTATTTGACAAATTGTTTTGCACTTCCCCTTAATCTCTATTAGGAACTCATTTACACTACTTACTGATGTAGCTATGTGGCTAGTAGAGTAGTCTCATGACTACTGCAATTGTAAAGTCAGGTAAGAGATTAAGGTAAGATTAAGAGCTGCCCACACTCCAAAAGGAAGCATATTCTCCAGCACAGATGAGCAATACCCCCGGGTAGTTTCCATCCAGCTGGCATGTGCTAGAAACAGGAGTGATCTGGAGTGGTGACAGACACGAAGTCCAGAGCCTGCCTCAAGTTAAATCTTGTTCTGTAGCATGTCCACAAGTCATTTAATTGTTCTAAAAGTAGAGCCAGCTCCCACTGCTGCTATGAATCCTTCCTTAGAGCATAACACAGAAGCACGTCAAAAATCAAGAAAAGCTTTATCTATACCATCCTTAAAAACTCAATTTTGCATAGACATGTAATGTTACAGCTTGTTTTCAGGTCATGAGCACATAATGAAGTGTCTCTCTCACACACACACACACACACACACACACACACACACTTCATCTACAAAATTTTACACACTGATCTGTCACTAGATTATCTTAGTAAGGCCAATGATGCCTGCTGCCCAGAGCACACTGGACATAAGCACCATTTCCTCTTAGACAACATCAAATCTGCTTCACAAAATGCATAATCTAGTTCCATCAGTTATAAAATAGGGAAAATATTCATTAAGTGGAAAAGTGGGTTTTGGAGGATACTTGCATTTATGTGAATGTGTTGTGTAACTGAAATGGCTGGCAAAAGGCAAAGCACTGGCCAAAACTGGCAGCAACAAGCTACCAAGGCTAAAGGTGCTAATGTGACAGAACTGGACTTGTATTCTGACACAGTTTGGTATGACACTCTCACAAATAAACTATGGAAATAAGAAGCAGGCAGAACCATCATTAAAGTATGTATCCCCATTACCAGCAGTCTGCTGTCAGGCCAAGAGCATTTTCCAGATAGGATCCTGCTGTGGATTTGTTATGGCTTTAATATCTGCAATTATCTTCGCTGACGGCTTGGATGGAGGAACAGAGAATGAAAAAATCAGTTGAGGATATCATCTTGGGAAAGGCTGCAAGCATACTAGAGGTCAGAAAAAGAAGTCAATATAGGTCTGACAAACTGAAGACACAGTTTGAAACCAAAACAGTGAAATTCAACAAAGACAGATGCAGAGTGCTTTACTGAGAAATCAAAAGCACAAGTACAAAATAGAGGAGGCTTGACTAAACAGCAACAGAAAAAGGATCTGGGGATTATAATGAACCACAAAAAGGCCCCCAGAGATCAACAGAATTATCCTGCTGCAACACATTTGAAGCCTAGAACAAATAGCATGCTATATATGTTTTTCCAAGCACTACCAATCAGTGGTGTTCACGTGTCAAATGTTGCTCAATGAAGTTAAACGCTTTAAGAGGCCTAGACCTCATGTGCAGCGTGCACACAGACAAAGTACAGCAGAACAGCAAGTGCAGCTTCTGGGGAAGGTGAAGAACGGAAGGCAGTGACTGCTGGCACCAAGAGCATGGCTCCAGCTCCACCTGAAGTCTTGCCACTATGAAACAGGTTCACTGTCCTCAAGGCTGAGGAGGAGTCAGCTGTGCTTCCAAGCAAAGCATCTGGGTCATCTGACCCTGAACAATGCAACACCACTGGGAGGAAGCAGTGACTGATAGTAATGGGCAGCTCCCTCTTGTGGGGAAGAGGCACCCATCTGCTGATCTGACCTGTCATCTAGAGAAGTTTGCTGCTTGCCAGGGGCCTGGATCCCAGATGCTGTGGAGACTGCTGAAGCTTGTCAGACCCTCTATTACCCCTTGCTGTTCTTTCATGAGTGCACCAATGATACTGCCAGGAGCAAGCTGGAGAGTATCAAAAGCAACTAAAGAGCTCCGGGGGCAACAGTCAGGGGCATGGGAGCCCAGGTAGCATTCTCTTCAACCCTGCTGAGAAACAGAAAGGGTGTAAGGAGAAGGGCACTGATAATGCAGGTCAACAAGTGGTTGTGGACATGGTGTCAGCAACAGGTTTTTGGTTTGTATGACAATGGGACCTTGTTTGAGGACCAGTGTGTGCTTGGAAGAGATGGGATCCACCTTGCTAAGCAGGCCAAAGGTATCTTTGGCAGCAGGATGGCTGACCTGGTGAGCATGGCTTTAAACTAGGAAAGACAGGGAAGGGAGAGTTAACAGCAGCTCTCTGAGAGGGTGACAGACCAGCTCGACTAACAAAGGGTCTGGAGGGATGTGAACAAAAGCAAAAGCAAAAATCATCAAAACAGTGACCTCCAGCATTTGCAGATAAGCAAGTGTCTGCAAGGCCCTGTTAATGGAAAAGTGCTTTCTGGGAAATCAGTATGCTAAGGTGCCTCTCTGAAGTGCCTGTACACTAATGCATGCAGCATGGAGAGTAAACATCAGGAATAGAGAGATCTGTGTGCAGTTGGTATTGTTGAAATCACAGAGACAGGTGGATGACTAACATGAATGGAATGCTACAGTGGAGGGATACAGACTCTTTAGAAAGGACAAGTTCAGAAGATGAGGAGATGGAGTTGCCCTTTATGTGAGAAAATAGCTGAATGCATGAAGGTCTGCTCTACTCTGGGGATGGCTGATGAGCCAACTGAGTGCTTACAGGTAAGGATTAAAAAGCAGACCAGTATGGGTGACACTGTAGGGCATGTCTGCCCGCTAACGGACACCTGATCAAGAAGAACAAGTGGATGAAGCCTTCTACAGACAGCTAGAAGGAGCCTCACATTCACAGGCACTGGTCTTCATGAAGGACTTAAACTGACCCAATAGATACTGGAGAAAAAATACAGAAGGGCGTAAACAATCCATGAGAAACGTGGAGGGCATTGACAACAACTTCCTGGCTCAAGTGAGAGAGAAGCCAACAAGGAAAGGCACTCTGTGCGGCCTCGTACTCATAAACAAGGAAGGGCTTGTTAGGAATGTGAAGGCTGAAGGCAGCCTTGGCTCTTCAAGGATCTGTTTGGAAGAGTCCTGTGGAATAATACTGAGATAATGAAGAACTGCCCACTGTAGCAGAAGAGCAGGTTTGAGACCATCTAAGGAACTTGAAGGTGCACAAGTCCATGGGACCCAACGAGATGCATCTATGCATCCTGAGGGATCTGGTGGATGAAGTTGCCAAGCCACTGTCCATCATATTTGAGAAGTCGTGGCAGTCTGGTGAGGTTCCCGGTGACTGGAAAAGGGGTAACATAAGCCCCATTTTTAAAAAGTGAAACAAGGAAGACCTGGGGAACCACAGGCCAGTCAGTCTCACCTCTGTGCCTGGCAAGGTCATAGAGCAGATTCTCCTGGAAACCACGCTAAGGCACATGGAGAGCAAGGAGGTGATTGGTGACAGCCAACACGGCTTCACTAAGGGCAAATTGTGCCTGACCAATTTGGAGGCCTTCTCTGACAGGGCTACAGCATCAGCGGACGAGGGATGGCCAACTAATGTCACCTACCTGGACCTGTGCATGGCATTTGACACTGTGCCACACAACATCCTTCTCTCTAAACTAGAGAGACGTGCATTTGACAGATGGACCACTTGGTGGAGAAGGAATTGGCTAGATGGCCGCACTCAGAGAGTGGTGGTCACCAGCTTGATGTCCAGGTGGAGACCGGTGACGACTGATGTTCCTCAGGGGTCAGCATTGGGCCCGGCCCTGTTTTAACATCTTTGTCGGCGACATGGACAGTGGCGTAGAGTGCACCCTCAGCAAGTTTGTCAACAACATCAAGCTGTGTGGTGCGGTTGACAGGCTGGAGGGAAGGGATGCCATCTGGAGGGACCTTGATAGTCTGGAGAGGTGGGCCCATGCAAACCTTGTGAAGTTTAACCAGGCCAAGTGCAAGGTCCTGCATATGGGTCATGGCAATCTCAATAACAATTACAAGCTGGGTGGAGAATGGATTGAGAGCAGCCCTGAGGGGAAGGACTTGGGGGTACTGGTGGATGAGAAGCTCAAGATGAGCCAGCAATGCGCACTTGCAGCCCAGAAAGCCAACTGCATCCTGGGCTGCATCAAGAAGAGCGTGGCCAGCAGGTCGAGGGAGGTGATTCTCCCCCTCTACTCCACTCTTGTGACACCCCACCTGGAGTACTGCGTCCAGTTCTAGAGCCTCCAGCATAAGAAAGACGTGGACCAGTTGCAGAGGGTCCAGAGGAGGGCCACAAAGATAAGAGGGCTGGAGCACTTCTCCTATGAGGACAGACTGAGAGAGTTTGGGCTGCTCAGCCTGGAGAAGAGAAGGCTCTGGGGAGACCTCAGTGTGGCTTTCCAGTTCCTAAAGGGGGCTTATAAGAAAGATGGGGAGAAACTCTTTTAGCAGGGCCTGTTGTGATAGGACTAGGGGTAATGGTTTTAAAATAGAAGGACGCAGATTCAGACTTGATATAAGGAAAAGATTTTTTACAATGAGGGTGGTGGAACACTGGAACAGGTTGCCCAGAGAGGTGGTTGATGCCCCATCCCTGGAAACATTCAAGACCAGGTTGGAGGGGGCTCTGAGCAACCTGATCAGGTTGAAGATGTCCCTGCTCCTTGCAGGGGTGTTGGACTACATGACCTTTAAAGGTCCCTTCCAATCCAAAGTATTCTATAAAGCCCTGGAGGGAAGAGGAGCCAAAGAAAGCTGGTCATATTCAAGGATCACCAAGGATCACCTACCACTGGGAGATGTTCTGTCACTGTAGTACAAATCTACTCTGCTCTTGGTGCTTTCTGCAGAGAAGAAAAGGCTGATAACGGATGTGATCTAGCTAACATGGGCTTGATTTTTCTTAACAAGTTTATTACTCAATTCTTTTGGGTAACTGGCTTCCTAAGCCAGTCTCTTGTCTCAAGGTGAGACAAGATAAAATGAAAGATTTCCCTCACGGCATAAGGTCCTCTGGTACCTTACTGGGACCAGAGGACCTTATGCCGTGAGGGAATCATCCAGTGCAGACACTCTCCTCTCTGTAACAGCAGCAAAAGAATAGCAGTGTCAAGAGTGAAGAGTGTGGCCTAGACTTGGCAGGTTCCTAAAAATCATGACTAGAATATGATTTCTAGAAAGGAGTGATTTCCAAGGGCAATCAGTTTGGCCTGTCTGCTTTTACAAGAACAAAACCTCTAGGGAAGTGTTGGGTTTTTACCTTTTTCTAACAGCGTGCAACAGGTGATAAGTACTTGAAATCACATTAACCTTTAGCAGCCTGTCTCTGACTGTAGCCTATTTCTACACTTTCAACTCTGCCTTTGAAATGACTGCTTGGCATTTCTCCTCTTAATAAATGTTTCAGGTGGTTTCGTTTTGTGTTTGAGAGATGCTGCTCTTCCCTCAGCTCTCCAAAGAAGGCTGAATTTGCATTATCACCACTCGATAATGGATACAAGGAGACAGTCAATTTGAGGCATACTGTGATTCAGGCAGAGCATACATCTGTTTTCATGTTTAAAAAACCGGCTTTAAATCTGGCTTGAGTGTCAATCTAGTAAATAGGGGTAATTGTGTCTTAGTTTCAGTCACTTTTCAGAGGTCATGCCGCTTTAAAAGCGGCATGTTGTTCATTGTGTATTAATTAATTCCAATGCAGTTTAATTATAGGCTTTCATCTGCATGCTTTGTTTCCAAGACGGAAGGGAAGCATTGCTGAGCGCGCTCCAGAGGAGCACTGCTTTCTCTGATGTAAGGAGGCATGGGGCTGTGATGGGGAGAATCTAAGGACACTGTTGTTGCAGCAGTCATGGCTGCCTGTGCACATTATCAAGCTTGAAAAGCCTTCACAGAGTTTCAGGAGAGATGCAATAGCACTGATGGTGATGGGTGACTAAACACATTTTTCTTCAGAGCTGCCCAGAAACAGCTGACGAGTGCAGTTTTAGGAAGGCCTCTGAAGAAGCTCATTGCGTATGTCTTTATTGCCACCTTCTGGAAAGGGAGAAGAATAATTTTTGAGTAGATTCTACAAACATCAGGTCCTCTATTTTTGACAATACGCATGCCAACTTTTTTTGTACAATTACTTACTCAAATTGGCAATGGAAGACAAAAGTTTGTGCAAAGCAAAAGTAGTATGCTCTTGATACTCCTGGACACATCGCTCTACTTCACTCTCATTTCTTTCTTTCGTCATTATTTTGCATTTTCTGTAAATAGCCTATTTCCACAGGCACTTTCATCTTAGGGAGCTTGGATTTTCAGCTTGTTCTTATAAGCAATACAATTGCAGGAAGAAAAATAGCTTGGAATAAAGAATTAGTAAAGCTGATATTTCCTCAAAGTGCTCTCTAGAATGTACGTGCATCTTGATTTTAACTGCATCTTTATTTTAATGAAAGCAAGGTGGTATTTTTCAGAAGCACTCATTCCTAATCTGTGCCTAGTGATGTCAGTGGAATCTTTTGGAGGGTTTGGGGATTTTTTTTGTGAATTTCAGTAAGAATATTTAAGCCATGACCAAGTGTTTTATAAACATCTACTTTCAGATGTATAACACTACAGCCAGACCAGCTTACTGAAGAATTACGTATAGAGAAAAGAGGGGAGCACTGCTTAATTAATGTATTAACAATGTATGCTTAATTTAACTGTTATTATAAGTTATGGAAATCATATTGAGGCTTTTAGAAAGTAGATACTGATGCATTTGAGAGGAAGAGGAGAAATGAACCATGAAGTAAATTGTATCTTTTGACTAGTAATTCTGAGACAGAATTGATATTGCTTGACTATGTTAATATCTGATGTTATTTTATGTGTATATACTATATATTATATTTGGATATTTAATATATAGTTTGTATATTATATATGTTATATAAACTAAATATAAAAGTATGTGTCTATATTTAAATAAACATCTATTTTAATATATAAACAAAACCAAGGAAACTAGAACAGGAGCTAGATGGACAAAGGATTTGAGATGATATCTTGGACCATTTAAGGTGGGAGACTATAAAGCAGTGACTTGCTTGTAGGCACATAGAGGAGTCTGTAGCTGAGACAAAAGCAAGTTTAGATTTCCACAATGCTAACCATAAGCCCACTTGTCTCCTCAATTGTTCTTGCGTCCTCCCACTCCAAACTAACTAGCTTTCTTGCATCTCTGCTTGAATTTCTTGCAGAGTTTCTGTAAACATTTCTAGCTCCAGGAATGAAATACCATTTTCTTCTTCCTCTCTCTTAATGAAGTCTTCTTTTTAGCAGCTGTCATCTCAGTAACGAGACCGCCTTCTACGGTCTGCGAGTAGATTTGAATCCTAAGATTTAACCCATGTAAAGCAAGAACATGTCTTGAGCAATTCCTAAAAGTGCTTCTAAAATATGTTAAAATGTGAGGGGGCCAGTGATATATTAATATAACTTTCAGTTTTTTCTCAATGTTCTTTTCATCGTGATTGAAATCACACATGAAGCTGGCGGCATTAGCGCATTATTTGTTGTGCAGCTAAACACAACAGAGGGGATATTTTAGTGAAACTGTACTGAAGTAACTTCTTCTGTGTCTGAGCATGGACTTTTAGCAGCCTTTATGTATTTAATGCCACGAAGGGAAACAAGGAAGACCCAGGAAACTACAGGCCAGTCAGTCTCACCTCTGTGCCTGGCAAGGTCATAGAGCAGATCCTCCTGGAAGCCATGCTAAGGCACATGGAAAATAAGGAGGTGACTGCTGACAGCCAACATGGCTTCACTAAGGGCAAATCGTGCCTGACCAATTTGGTGGCTTTCTATGATGGGTTTACAGCACTGGTGGACAAGGGACGACCAACTAACATAATCTGCTTGGACTTGTGCAAAGCATTTGACGCTGTGCCACACAACATCCTTCTCTCTAAACTGGAGAGACGTGCATTTGACAGATGGACCACTTGGTGGATAAGGAATTGGCTGGATGGCCGCACTCAGAGAGTGGTGGTCAATGGCTCAATATCCAAGTGTAGACCGGTCATGAGTGACATTCCTCAGGAGTCAGCATTGGGCCCGGCCCTGTTTTAACATCTTTGTTGGTGACATGGACAGTGGCGTAGAGTGCACCCTTATCAAGCTTGTCGACGACACCAAGCTGTATGGTGCGGTCGACACGCTGGAGGGTAGGGATGCCATCTGGAGGGACCTTGACAGGTTGAAGGGGTGGGCCAATGCCAACCTCGTGAAGTTCAACCAGGCCAAGTGCAAGGTCCTGCACATGGGTTGGTGCAATCCCAGGCACAAATACAGGCTGAGGGGAGAATAGGTTGAGAGCAACCCTGAGGAGAAGGACTTGGGAGTGATGGTGGACGAGAAGCTCAACATGAGCCAGCAATGCGCACTTGCAGCCCAGAAGGCCAACCGCATCCTGGGCTGCATCAAAATAAGCATGGCCAGCAGGTCGAGGGAGGTGATTCTCCCCATCTACTCTGCTCTGGTGAGACCCCACCTGGAGTACTGCATCCAGTTCTGGAGCCCCCAGCATAAGAAGGAAATGGACCTGTTGGAGTGAGTGCAGAGGAGGGCCACGAGGATGGTCAGAGGGCTGGAGCACCTCTCCTTTGAGGACAGGCTGAGGGAGTTGGGGCTGTTCAGCTTGGAGAAGAGAAGGCTCTGGGAAGACCTTAGAAAGGCCTTCTAGGACCTAACAGGGGCCTACAGGAAAGACAGGGAGAAACCTTTCAGCAGGGCCTGTTGTGATAGGACAAGGGGTAATGGTTTTAAAATAGAAGGAGGTGGATTTAGACTAGATATTAGGAAGAAACTTCTTATACTGAGGGTGGTGGAACACTGGAACAGGTTGCCCAGAGAGGTGGTGGATGCCCCATCCCTGGAAACATTCAAGGCCAGGTTGGAGGGGGCTCTGAGCAACCTGATCTGGTTGAAGATGTCCCTGCTCCTTGCAGGAGGGGTTGGATTAGATGACCTTCAAATGTCCCTTCCAACTCAAACTACTCTATGAATCTGTTCTAAGCCAGAGTCCCACTGCAGATGATACCCCTTAACAAAGACAGTCTATATTGTACGGTTTCATCACAGACCTCTAATTCCTTTTTCGTAAGCTGACTCTCTTTTTTAAAAAAATACCATTGGGCTGTGCTATAACAATATGCTTTGTGTTTTTTTTTTTCTTCAGGTGAAAAATGTGTTTTGTATGAATGCGAAGGAAGGCAGAAAAAAATCAATACGTGCCTTAGTGGCTATTGGAAATGGTAAAGGGGCTGCAGGTATGTGTGTTTACTGTATGTAAAAGATACCAAAGTAATCATTGTTTGTAATAGGGCTTTGGGAGCCATGGCAATTTAAAGGGACAGTTTATACTTTTTTTTAAAAAAAAGGGAAATTTACCCCCCCCCTTTTTTTTTTCCACTGGGCAGTATTGAAATACTTATGACAATTTTGAATTTCATCTATAAAAGTAAGCTTGATAATCAAATTTTGTGTGTATTCATTTGGATGCTTTGTTTTGTATAACAAAATAAATTGAGGAAAGCAGTAATATGTGATTAGGTTTGGAGCACGTATTATCCAGTGGTAAAAAATATTTTTTATTTAACTCAAGAGTGATAGAGCTAATCACTGGTATATCCTACCAGAAGAGATCATCTATGCTTTCCTATACACACTGTTTCTTTTTACTGTAGATACTGTTTATGTTTAAAATAAAATCAAAGCCTGAAGGTATTCAGCCATGCATATCTGCATTTGTTTCACCCAGTCTTAGACACTCAGCTACAGAGTGTACTTGTTTACTCTTAAGTTAAAGAAGAGAATCAGGCACCTTTGCAGGTGCCTCGAATTGCAGGTGGGCTGAAATACCTCAGGAAGTATTCATCCTGTTGCACTGATGGTGGAAGAAAACTCAGCTGAGTGTGCTCTTCACAGAGCACTCGTGCATTTTCCTGGGTTATTTTCTAGCTAGTGTTAGTATTTATAGATAAAATTAGTATAAATCGTAGAATAGCTAGGGTTGGAAGGGACCTTTAAAGGCCATCCAGTCCAGCCCCTCTGCAAGGAGCAGAGGAGCAACATCTCCAACCAGATCAGGTTGCCCAGAGCCCCTTCCAATCTGGCCTTGAATGTTTCCAGGGAAGGGGCATCCACCACAAAAAAAACCCCAAACAAACGAACAAACAAAACAACCCAGAACAAACAAACTCAACAAAAAAGAAATCTGTCACTGTATTTTTGAAAAATCTGTAAAGGCTAGCAGATATTATCAGAAAAGTATATTTTCTCTTAAGGATCTTTCGCTTTGTCAGTTACAAAAATTATTGGGCATCCTTCATTTGACAATACATGCTATGTTTTTGGAATGGATTAGATTCCAAAACAGAATTATAAAGGATAATGCTAATACCACTCAATTGTAAAGGCACTCGTAAAGGAACTATGCAGCCGCCTTGTACAGCAATGAGTTTCTTGCAGGTTTCCAGTTCTGTTATTGAGGAAATAGTGTTTGTCTTTCATTCAGTTTTCAAATAGCAGGAGTTAAAGACTTTTTTTTTTTGTTGCAGGCTAAGTTTTATTTAAGAAGCACCCTTGAATATGCTAAGTTTTTCTCCATAAGGAGATAGTTTTCATGCATTCTCTTGTGAATACAAATGGATGTACACTAAAATTCCCTTTAGACCTCAAATGCACTTAGAAATAAGACAGCTGTGCAGAATTAAAAGAAGAATTAGCTAAAAAAATAGAAAGTTAATAGCTGTGTATTAATAGATAATAGTAAATAATCCAAATAACATAATCCAATTAATAGAGGATTCCTACTTCTGTCAGGAGGTGGGAATATGGCATGTATTGTGTTGGTGACAGAGTACAGGAAATTGTATTTGCATTGCTATATGACTGTAATAAAGAAAATCCTGCTTTCAATATATATGCAGAGCATCCACCTTTTGGATGTAAATAGTCTCCTTTTATTGTGAGCTGAATAGATATCTCTGATGATGGGATGTATATGGGAGCTTTAATAAGACAATTGTATTTCCAGTCAAGTACAATTTTGCAGAACTTCATTTATGTAAAAGACTCAAGTCTGGATGTGTTCCTCAAGCTGAATTTTAATTACTGTTTAGAGGGAAAGAAGATTTATATAGAGGAAGGTGTAGTTCTCCAGCATAAAGACACAGCACTCTGAAAAAAATTTTCCTACCTCTTCTTTGAAAAGTTTTTTCATGAAACATCACTTTAATCCATATGTACTGAATGATTGAATTAAGCTTGCCCAGATGACCTCATTTTTGGCATTTTCTAATCTATTGTGTGACTTCATGGCATTAATACACTGCTATTGTGCTCTGTGTGTGTGTTTAAAAGAATAGCAGTTTCCTTGCATTTTCTTGTGCGGGAGTTAGAAAGTGACAGAGACCTCTGGGTGCGTGGTGCTTGCACAGGGAAAGCTGTTTCAAGGGGTAGCTGATAGCAGACATTACCCTTGACTGTCTGCTGCTTCTACAGCAGCCTCCAGGCTTGCGGTCATATCCTCTTTGCTTGTAGCAGCACAACAGTCAGGATAGTATTTTTTTCCCTAAGCCTCTTCCAGCTCATTTCTTCTGTACTGTCTGCATGAAATTAGTGAGTCAATGTTGGCCAGTGGGTCCAATCCCATTGATTTTTGATTAGGCTTTTGGATACAGGTAACCCGCAGCCCCAGCTGACACAACAGAAACATCAAAGGACCAAAAAAGCTAGATCTGCTTATTTCAAGTTAAATTATTTTAATTCAACCTACCTTGACGTTGTTGGACTACAGAGTTTGTAAAAACGGTTGTTATCCTCTTATTCATTCCATACAATCAGTTGATGCCCTGCTCTGAGCTGAGTGCAAATGTTCAAAGACTGCTGTGAAATCTCTTTGTCGCTACCACAGTTCACCTGGTAAATAGGAGTAGGTCTGAGGGCTCAAAGACAATGAGGTAGTAGTTTATAAACTGTCAGTCTCTGTTCTACAGGCATGCATTTTTGCAAATGCACTATTCTGTTAAACCTGATGTTCATATACTGTATTTCACTAGTAGAAACCCAGTCTCCTTCTTTGCTTCTAGGGTCTTGGAGATACTCTTTGTACAGACATAGTTCAAATCTGCATCAGCTTCCTTTCATTTTTTTTACTTCTCTTCTTTGTTTTTAAGCAGAAGATTGTACTCTTTTTGGCTGAAGCAGTCACTGCTATCCAATTGTTTGGAACAAGTTTGGACAAATACATAAAATAAATAACTTAAGCCTTATTTGTTTTCATTCAACAATAAGCAATTGGCATCCAATTGTTAGGTATTCATAACTCCTAAACTGTTACTTGCTATGGTTTCTGTGGTTTTCTCTGGACTGTCTTCTGATTGTGATCTCTGTGATGGAGTGGGAATAACAGGTGCTAAATGTGGTTGTGAAGTTACCTGTTTTTTTCCCTTTGCTTTCTGAAGTTCCTATCTCACATTTTTCTCAGTAATAAAATTACTCTGTTCTGTCTTGCAGGTTTTGCAATGGGGAAAGCAGGTGACAGGATGAATGCTTTACGGAAAGTATGTTGATTTTATTATCTGTTGCTTAATGACACACACAAATAATTCATACCTACACTTTTTAAAAAATAATAAGTATGTTTTGTGTCAGTCTATGCGAAGAAATAAGTCTGTGTACATGATCTGTCCATCTTGATACAAATAATCATAGAATCATAGAATCTTTTAGGTTGGAAAAGACCTTTAAGATCATTGAGTCCAGCTATTAACCTAACACTGCCAAGTCCACCACTAAACCATGTCCCTAAGCACCACATCTACGTGTCTTTTAAATGCCTCCAGGGATGGTGACTCAACCACTTCCCCTGGCAACCTGTTCCGCTGCTTGACAACCCTTTCAGTGAAGAAATTTTTCCTAATATCGGATCTAAACCTCCCTGGTGCAACTTGAGGCCATTTCCTCTTACCCTATCACTTGTTACTTGGGAGACCGACACCCACCTTGCTACAACCTCCTTTTCAGGTAGTTGTAGAGAGTGATAAGGTCTTCCCGAGCCTCTTTTTCTCCAGGCTAAACAACTGCAGTTCCCTCATAAGTCTTCTTCTCTAGACCCTTCTCCACCTTTGTTGCTCTTCTTTGGACGTGGATGATGAGGTTGCCCTGCAATGAGATTCTGTTAATGCACTCTATTTTCTTTCTAATCCCTTTTCTATGGCCTATACCTGTCCCTCCTTGCTCACTTGTTTCCAGTATCTATATAGCAAACAATCTGCTGGCACAGATAGTGTCTAGGAATTTTTCTCTAATACATGCATAAATACTTATTAAGGCTCCTTTAGACTTGTGTTGTAATGCTAAATTAAGCTTTCAAAGTAGCAATGCTAAAATACTCAAAGTTTGATAAAGTTGTTACTAGATTGAGAAGTATGTTTAAATATTAAATCTGTTAGGAGAAAGCAGTTCTTTAAAGAGAACATTTTCATTTCCAAAAAGTAAATTGTTTAGATTTGACAAACCTGTTTTCCAACCTTTTCTTTCTTGATTTTTTTTCTGTCTAATTAGCTGAACAGTTGTAAATTTCAAACACTTTGCAAAAAAAGTCAAGGAAAAATGTTTTCTGCTTTTATTCCCTAGGCAAAGAATAAAGCAATACGCTGCTTACATTTTATAGAGCTGTATCAGAACCACACAAGTAAGTATTACAATTTTTCTAGACTCCTTCTTTAACTTTAAAAAGTACTGAATATAGCAACAAGAACTGGTTGCAAGTAGTTACAAAGCATAAAAAGGTGTTACCTAAAACCATTCTGATTTGATACATTGTATTATTATTCTTTGTGCATTGGTTTCTTCAGCATGCTATATGAAGTCTTAGCCCTAGACTGTTTTACCTAGACAGTGGTAGTGTCAGAGTACATAGTCGGCCAATCCTTGTGTAAAATAAATCACCATTACCTGGAATGAATATGTGGTTTACTCTTTACTTTCACTCAAGTTTGTATCAACAGCTGTAGGAAGGTCCACAAAGAAAAGTCAAGATTACATAATATGAGATGTGTGGTTAAAATATTAAGAGATTTATCTCCCTTTTAGTCTCCTGCCTTTGCCATGTTTAAAATGTGGATACTTCAGGCATAGCATTTCAGGCTTTTTAAAATGGGTGCAAGGGGAGAGGGTAGTAGCAAGATTAGATCTCTGCTGGCACAATTTGAGTTAAGGAAGTCAAATTCTGTCTGGGCATCTCTACAGTGAACTCCTCTGTGCTTTTCCCCTTTGTATGTTCCTGTTGACTCAATCCACGTATGTTGACAAAGCCCAGGAGCTGGGGAGAGCGTGGGCTGGAGAAGTCAGTCTGATGTTTCATGGTAACTTTCTGTTAATTCAATTTAATACCATAGTAGTCCTCTCTGACATCAGATGTGGTACCGGTATACCAAATATTCAGTTATCTTTCAGAAAAAAATTGAAAGATAGTACCTTACAGAGGTATGAATTTTTAACCAAGTCATTGTGTAGATAAATATTCAGTATAATAAAGCTTCAGCTTATAAATATAAACTGCAGTTATCCTCATGAGTCTATTCTTTGAGCATTATTATTTCACACCAGCAGATTAGGGATTTGATTATAAACTAGTGATGTTTCCACTGTGCTTTCCATTCTACCTAGTGTAGATGTCCTCTTTAAGCCATCTTGACTGCAGTGCTAGAATCCACTATGCAGAGACTGAGCCACTGAATCAGATGAATCAGATCCCCACCAGGGGATATGATTTGGGGGTTTCTTTTAAAGCAGACAGAAGCAGGAAAACTGGAATGGTAAGTATTCTGTATGGAAAATCCAAGAACACTGAAGCTTATGGGCAAATCTTAGGTTAAAAGCTGAATTGTTAGAAAAATCTGAGTCTGAGAAAGAAGGTTAAATTGTATCACATGAGCTCGCTTCAAAGCTAAATGAGGATCGTTGGAGGCATAGACACTTCTTTTTTTTTCAAGTAAAGCTTGATTTTTGTATACAATAGTAACGTAGTATTCACAGATGTGTAAATATTCCTAATCTACTCCAGAAATTTCCCTGAATTAACCCTTCTCTTTAAAGAACTCAGAGGAGAGTAAAACGAACTTCCTGTTCACAGTTCTGAAAAAGAAGAGTACTCCTTAAATGTGCTGAGCTAAATCTTTTCTAGAAGTAAGAATTCAGCTGTAATGTGGTTTTTTTCTCCCCTCCAGTTTACCATGATATTGCAGTGAGATTTAAAAGCACAACCATCCGCATGAAGAAGCAAAACAAAGGTAATTAAAGCTGCCTGGAAATTTTGGAGTTTTATTAGTTACTGACTGGTATTTATTTGATGTTATATTTGTGCAGTGTCTGTTTACTTCAGAGACAGATCATTTGGTGCTAGTCTACCATGTTTTAAATGTTGAAGATGATAAATGACTTTTCATTAGAAATACCTACTGTTGATGACATGGCTCTGTTATTGTACATTGGGATTTGACCCTCTTACACTGGTGGAGCTCCCTTCCTGTTTTTTTTTCACACTTCCTTAGTGTAGTTCCTTCTGCTCTAAATTACCTAGATGTGGAAAAGTCTAATCTAATAGCACAGATGTTGGAGGCAAAGGCCTTTAGAAGAACCCTGCAGGTTTTTCTTTCCACCGTGTGTCCAGTGCACGCTTTTGAGAACTGATAGGCTCGTTCCATTATTTTTCAGCGATTTTTAATTGCTGTTTTCAATACAAGAGTCAGAGGTTGTTTAGTATGCAGTAGTGGGAGTGCTTCAAATAGGAATCAGAGTGCCTGTCCCTCCTAAACCCATACTGGGATAGCATGGACAGATACCCTCCTTCAGCTGTCCTCCCCCAGGACAGTGCCCGGCCCTGCTATTGCCTCAAGACCATTACTGCTTTATTTTCCCTAAAATCAAGAGCTCCCCATGTGCGAACTCGAGAGATTATCTACCCTGGCTTGATTTTTTCCACCATACCAGCACAAAGACCGTCTCATTGTTACATAGTAGCAGTGTTTTCCTTTCTCCATCTTTGCAAGCTGTTCTTCACTTTGATCCCAGTTGTAGTACAGGCAAATGCTTCTTCAAACTCCTGTAGGTTAGATGTGACTAATAGTGAGTCCATGCCTGGTAGCTCACAGTTCTGTTCTTCCACAACGCTACTGTTAAGTGATGTTAGATGTGCAGCTGCTTCAGCCTAGGACCCTCCTGCCCAACCACTGGAGCCCAGACTGGTGTGCAGGGTCCCAGGGCCTCTGCCCAAACTGGGGGATGTGGCTGTCACTTTCCCATTTGCAGGTTGAACCAGTAGCAAAGCTGAGTATGCTTCCCAGGGACACATGGACACAGACAGGCATACAGGACACTGACACAGCTGGCCACAGACAAGGTGCTGCCCTCAACAGCATCTACATACAGGACTCTCATAAACAAAGGCACAGACAGCCAAGTCCCCTCCTCCTCTTTGACTGGCAGAGACAGAGGATCACTAACTGAGGTACATACAGCACTCTCCAGGTTCAGAAGCACACACACATTTGCAGATCCGTCGAGTACTAGCACGGCCCCTCTGTCCATCCAGGACCCCTGCCCAGGTTCTGAACCTTCTTACCTGCTTCACAGGTTCCCTGCTCACCAGCTGGTCCAGCTTGGTGATCACTAGCCGACACGTACACACTCACACACTTGTCCCTTGTGCACTCCACATTCACAAGTACCCCTGGGTATATGAGCACAGACCCCCTGCCCACCTGATACCTGGGCCCAGACCTGAGGCCTCCCTGCTCACCAGCTAGTCCAGCTTAAAGTTTGTTAGTGAAAACACGTGCACACATCCCACATACCAGGATTGGGAAGATACAGATTCTCGGCCCAACCAGCAGCCTCCACCAGGCAGACAGGCTGTGACTCATGGTCCTGCTCCAGCCACTGGTGGGTTTGTATAGCACTATTGATTCTCAGACCCCTCCCAGACCAGATCTCCTCTGCTTTACAGCCTTTCTAGTTGCAAAATCCAGGTTGGTCATCCTGGAAGTGACACCTGTAGTTTCTTGATAGCCCGTCAGTTAGTGGCGATGTTTGTTTCTTGTCATTGTCTCCATCAGGTCTGTGTCTCTGTGTATTTTGTTTCTGGTTTCCCCCTTTTCCCTCAGTTTCCTAGTTGACAACGTCCTAGTCAGACAACCTCACTAGAAAAAACATTCTCACACTCTAACATGCTCTCATCAGTCAGTGTGGCCAACCAGGTCTGGTTCTCATCACTGCCTCCCTTATCGTTTGTCGATCACGTTTGTCCTCCTGTACATTGTTGTCATTCTTGCTCTATATACCTTACAGCTACCAGTCCATTGGAAGTACTTGCAATTAGAAATGCTTTCAGTCCACAGTAGTACTAAATCACTGTCAATAGTTGTGAAGTATGGCAGCTCAGCATATCCAGTGTCAACAGTTCTGCACCAGCAAGACACAACACAGATTTTATCGTTGAACTGGAAACTGATGGATGGCCATGACTCTGTTCCCCTCACAGTTCTAGCCAAAGAGGTACACAGCCCACCTCGCATGGTTGCTCAGTTGTGTGTGTGCTGTCTCTAATAGCTTCCACATGAACACTGACCTTTTGAAGACATATTGCTGACTCACCTTTCCTTACCTTCAGAACTGTTGCAATAGGTGCTTTGCCAGCCGTTTACAATGGCAGGGATACATTCAGCGCAACCTTGTAAACTTCTGTCATGTTCTTCAGGATTGCAACAGAAAAAAGTTTTAACACGTGAGGTAGTTCGGGAGTTAAAGGTTGGCTTATTTCTAATCCATTGCAGTTTTCAGTGTGATCTATTTTCCCTTCTAGGGTTTTTCTGTTTTGAAGACTTGCAATAATGACATGAGGTCATTTCTTTGCATGAATCTTTTGAGTTAGACTTTATGTACAAAGGTTTGATTTGACTTGTTGAGCCTAACTTTGCTTTCAGGACAGATAAAGGTATCTGCTGTTCTATGAAAAACAGATTTAGTTTGCTGCTGAGCACCTTTAACTGGTCCTCTAATTTTAATATACAAATAGGAAACTAATTCATTTACATGGCTAATTCTTTGTAAGTCACTTCAGTTTCATTATGACAAGATCTAAACTGCAAGAGCATTTAATTATTAGCTTATAATCAATGAGAAACTTGGGATAATTTTCCAGTAAGAAAACTGTCTTGTTCAACTGCTTAATTCATCAGTTTCTACAACCTTTGTGTAAGCTAAAGCATTGACGCTTTGGACATACCATTTGATTTTGTGTATCTGGTATTCTTGTTCTGCACTATCACATTAGTAATATGAAAATATCATTATTAGTTTTCAGAGTTACTAAAGTATATTGAAAGCATTTGAAATTGCTATGAACCTTCAAGACAATTTTTATTAGATGCCATTTTGATTCTGGGATGAGGGGTTTTTTTAGTCAGTGTGACAGTAAAATGATAGTATAGGCTTAAGAAAAATCTTTACCAGTTAACAGGGAGTCAGACGGTCTTATCATTTGCATTTCTGCAGGTTTTTTGCATTTAAGGAGCTCTCAAGATTGTAAATTAGGTAATTTCAGCTATAATTTTTAAGATAACCACTTAAAAGAAACTTCAGTTTAGTCTTCAATATAATGAAACAAAAACATGGATGGAGCAGAGGTAGCACAACTGAACTACACATTTGACCATGCATGTACATACAAATAATGCTATTACTGTTAAATGGTAAAAGAAGGTTCACATTAGATGTTGTTTTCTTGTAGTGGAACCTAGAATAACACATACCTTCCCATCTTATCTGACATGTTACATTCATGAACCTCAGAAGCAAGAATAATTGGGGTCATGAGACAGTTGTCGTAATTTATTTCCATTTTTTATTAGATTTGAGAAAAAAAAACCTGCCTCTCCACTACCTTCTCTTTTTCCCAGGAGGGATTCTTTTGTAGCTGACATACTGCTGTTGCCCTGTCATTCAACTTGCGCAGTAAAAATTGCATATCACAGAATGGTTGAGGTTGGAAGGGACCTCTGGGGGTTGTGTTGTCCAACTGCCTGCTCGAACAAGGTCACACAGAGCAAGCTGCCCAGAGTCATGTCCAAACAGTTTTTGAGTATCTCCAAGGACAGAGACTCTCCAGCCTCTAAGGTTAACCTGCATCAGTGCTCAGTCACCCTCATGGTGAAAAAGTGTTTCCTGATGTTCAGATGGTACCTTCTGTGTTTCAGTTTGTGCTCATTGCCTCTTGTTCTGTCACTGAGCTCCGCTGAAAAAAGCCTGGCTGTTGAACACAATTGGGCCCAGTATTGACCCCTGGGGTACACCACTAGTTACTAGCCTCTAGAGTTCATGCCACTGATTACCACCCTCTGGGCCTGGTTGTTCAGCTAGTTTTCTATCCACCTATCCAGTCTGCTTATCCAGCCCCATAATTCATCAGCTTCTCTGTGAGGATCTTACAGGAGATAGTGTCAAAAGCCTGAAGTCAAGACAGGTGATAGGCACAGCTCATCCTTTCAGAGAAGGTTATAAGGTTGGTCAAGTATTACTTCCCTCTGGTGAATCCATGCTGATGACTACTGATCACCTTCTTGTATGCCATGCGCCTGGAAATGGTTTCCAGGACTAGTTATTGCATCAGCTACCCAGGGATCTAGGTGAGGCTAGCCTGTAGTTCCTTGGGTTCTCCAGTACCTCAGCCTTTTCCATGTCCTGTGTCACCAGCTCCCCTGCCCCATTCAGCAGTGAGCCTACATTTTTCCTAGTCTTCCTTTTGCCACTTAAAAACTTATAGAAGCCCTTCTTGTAGCCTTTGACATCCCTTGCCAGATTTAGTTGGGCTTTGGCTTTCCTGACTACATCTCTGCGTGATCGGACAGTGTCTCTGTATTCTCAGGTTATGTGTCACTGCTTCCATCTTCTTTTTGTGTTTGGTGCCAGGAGCATCTTGTTCATCCATGCAGGCCTCCTGGACTTTTTGCTTGTTGGGATGGACCACGCCTGAGCTTAGAGGAGGTGATCCTTGAATATGACCAGCTTTCTTTGGCTCCTCTTCCTTCCAGGGCTTTATAGAATACTTTGGATTGGAAGGGACTTTTAAAGGTCATGTAGTCCAACGCCCCTGCAAGGAGCAGGGACATCTTCAACCTGATCAGGTTGCTCAGAGCCCCCTCCAACCTGGTCTTGAATGTTTCCAGGGATGGGGCATCCACCACCTCTGTGGGCATCAAAGATGTTAAAACAGGGCCGGGCCCAATGCTGACTCCTGAGGAATGTCACTCATCACCGGTCTACACTTGGATATTGAGCCATTGACCACCACTCTCTGAGTGCGGCCATCCAGCCAATTCCTTATCCACCAAGTGGTCCATCTGTCAAATGCACGTCTCTCCAGTTTAGAGAGAAGGATGTTGTGTGGCACAGCGTCAAATGCTTTGCACAAGTCCAAGCAGATTATGTTAGTTGGTCGTCCCTTGTCCACCAGTGCTGTAAACCCATCATAGAAAGCCACCAAATTGGTCAGGCACGATTTGCCCTTAGTGAAGCCATGTTGGCTGTCAGCAGTCACCTCCTTATTTTCCATGTGCCTTAGCATGGCTTCCAGGAGGATCTGCTCTATGACCTTGCCAGGCACAGAGGTGAGACTGACTGGCCTGTAGTTTCCTGGGTCTTCCTTGTTTCCCTTCGTGGCATTAAATACATAAAGGCTGCTAAAAGTCCATGCTCAGACACAGAAGAAGTTACTTCAGTACAGTTTCACTAAAATATCCCCTCTGTTGTGTTTAGCTGCACAACAAATAATGCGCTAATGCCGCCAGCTTCATGTGTGATTTCAATCACGATGAAAAGAACATTGAGAAAAAACTGAAAGTTATATTAATATATCACTGGCCCCCTCACATTTTAACATATTTTAGAAGCACTTTTAGGAATTGCTCAAGACATGTTCTTGCTTTACATGGGTTAAATCTTAGGATTCAAATCTACTCGCAGACCGTAGAAGGCGGTCTCGTTACTGAGATGACAGCTGCTAAAAAGAAGACTTCATTAAGAGAGAGGAAGAAGAAAATGGTATTTCATTCCTGGAGCTAGAAATGTTTACAGAAACTCTGCAAGAAATTCAAGCAGAGATGCAAGAAAGCTAGTTAGTTTGGAGTGGGAGGACGCAAGAACAATTGAGGAGACAAGTGGGCTTATGGTTAGCATTGTGGAAATCTAAACTTGCTTTTGTCTCAGCTACAGACTCCTCTATGTGCCTACAAGCAAGTCACTGCTTTATAGTCTCCCACCTTAAATGGTCCAAGATATCATCTCAAATCCTTTGTCCATCTAGCTCCTGTTCTAGTTTCCTTGGTTTTGTTTATATATTAAAATAGATGTTTATTTAAATATAGACACATACTTTTATATTTAGTTTATATAACATATATAATATACAAACTATATATTAAATATCCAAATATAATATATAGTATATACACATAAAATAACATCAGATATTAACATAGTCAAGCAATATCAATTCTGTCTCAGAATTACTAGTCAAAAGATACAATTTACTTCATGGTTCATTTCTCCTCTTCCTCTCAAATGCATCAGTATCTACTTTCTAAAAGCCTCAATATGATTTCCATAACTTATAATAACAGTTAAATTAAGCATACATTGTTAATACATTAATTAAGCAGTGCTCCCCTCTTTTCTCTATACGTAATTCTTCAGTAAGCTGGTCTGGCTGTAGTGTTATACATCTGAAAGTAGATGTTTATAAAACACTTGGTCATGGCTTAAATATTCTTACTGAAATTCACAAAAAAAATCCCCAAACCCTCCAAAAGATTCCACTGACATCACTAGGCACAGATTAGGAATGAGTGCTTCTGAAAAATACCACCTTGCTTTCATTAAAATAAAGATGCAGTTAAAATCAAGATGCACGTACATTCTAGAGAGCACTTTGAGGAAATATCAGCTTTACTAATTCTTTATTCCAAGCTATTTTTCTTCCTGCAATTGTATTGCTTATAAGAACAAGCTGAAAATCCAAGCTCCCTAAGATGAAAGTGCCTGTGGAAATAGGCTATTTACAGAAAATGCAAAATAATGACGAAAGAAAGAAATGAGAGTGAAGTAGAGCGATGTGTCCAGGAGTATCAAGAGCATACTACTTTTGCTTTGCACAAACTTTTGTCTTCCATTGCCAATTTGAGTAAGTAATTGTACAAAAAAAGTTGGCATGCGTATTGTCAAAAATAGAGGACCTGATGTTTGTAGAATCTACTCAAAAATTATTCTTCTCCCTTTCCAGAAGGTGGCAATAAAGACATACGCAATGAGCTTCTTCAGAGGCCTTCCTAAAACTGCACTCGTCAGCTGTTTCTGGGCAGCTCTGAAGAAAAATGTGTTTAGTCACCCATCACCATCAGTGCTATTGCATCTCTCCTGAAACTCTGTGAAGGCTTTTCAAGCTTGATAATGTGCACAGGCAGCCATGACTGCTGCAACAACAGTGTCCTTAGATTCTCCCCATCACAGCCCCATGCCTCCTTACATCAGAGAAAGCAGTGCTCCTCTGGAGCGCGCTCAGCAATGCTTCCCTTCCGTCTTGGAAACAAAGCATGCAGATGAAAGCCTATAATTAAACTGCATTGGAATTAATTAATACACAATGAACAACATGCCGCTTTTAAAGCGGCATGACCTCTGAAAAGTGACTGAAACTAAGACACAATTACCCCTATTTACTAGATTGACACTCAAGCCAGATTTAAAGCCGGTTTTTTAAACATGAAAACAGATGTATGCTCTGCCTGAATCACAGTATGCCTCAAATTGACTGTCTCCTTGTATCCATTATCGAGTGGTGATAATGCAAATTCAGCCTTCTTTGGAGAGCTGAGGGAAGAGCAGCATCTCTCAAACACAAAACGAAACCACCTGAAACATTTATTAAGAGGAGAAATGCCAAGCAGTCATTTCAAAGGCAGAGTTGAAAGTGTAGAAATAGGCTACAGTCAGAGACAGGCTGCTAAAGGTTAATGTGATTTCAAGTACTTATCACCTGTTGCACGCTGTTAGAAAAAGGTAAAAACCCAACACTTCCCTAGAGGTTTTGTTCTTGTAAAAGCAGACAGGCCAAACTGATTGCCCTTGGAAATCACTCCTTTCTAGAAATCATATTCTAGTCATGATTTTTAGGAACCTGCCAAGTCTAGGCCACACTCTTCACTCTTGACACTGCTATTCTTTTGCTGCTGTTACAGAGAGGAGAGTGTCTGCACTGGATGATTCCCTCACGGCATAAGGTCCTCTGGTCCCAGTAAGGTACCAGAGGACCTTATGCCGTGAGGGAAATCTTTCATTTTATCTTGTCTCACCTTGAGACAAGAGACTGGCTTAGGAAGCCAGTTACCCAAAAGAATTGAGTAATAAACTTGTTAAGAAAAATCAAGCCCATGTTAGCTAGATCACATCCGTTATCAGCCTTTTCTTCTCTGCAGAAAGCACCAAGAGCAGAGTAGATTTGTACTACAGTGACAGAACATCTCCCAGTGGTAGGTGATCCTTGGTGATCCTTGAATATGACCAGCTTTCTTTGGCTCCTCTTCCCTCCAGGGCTTTATAGAATACTTTGGATTGGAAGGGACCTTTAAAGGTCATGTAGTCCAACACCCCTGCAAGGAGCAGGGACATCTTCAACCTGATCAGGTTGCTCAGAGCCCCCTCCAACCTGGTCTTGAATGTTTCCAGGGATGGGGCATCAACCACCTCTCTGGGCAACCTGTTCCAGTGTTCCACCACCCTCATTGTAAAAAATCTTTTCCTTATATCAAGTCTGAATCTGCGTCCTTCTATTTTAAAACCATTACCCCTAGTCCTATCACAACAGGCCCTGCTAAAAGAGTTTCTCCCCATCTTTCTTATAAGCCCCCTTTAGGAACTGGAAAGCCACACTGAGGTCTCCCCAGAGCCTTCTCTTCTCCAGGCTGAGCAGCCCAAACTCTCTCAGTCTGTCCTCATAGGAGAAGTGCTCCAGCCCTCTTATCTTTGTGGCCCTCCTCTGGACCCTCTGCAACTGGTCCACGTCTTTCTTATGCTGGAGGCTCTAGAACTGGACGCAGTACTCCAGGTGGGGTGTCACAAGAGTGGAGTAGAGGGGGAGAATCACCTCCCTCGACCTGCTGGCCACGCTCTTCTTGATGCAGCCCAGGATGCAGTTGGCTTTCTGGGCTGCAAGTGCGCATTGCTGGCTCATCTTGAGCTTCTCATCCACCAGTACCCCCAAGTCCTTCCCCTCAGGGCTGCTCTCAATCCATTCTCCACCCAGCTTGTAATTGTTATTGAGATTGCCATGACCCATATGCAGGACCTTGCACTTGGCCTGGTTAAACTTCACAAGGTTTGCATGGGCCCACCTCTCCAGACTATCAAGGTCCCTCCAGATGGCATCCCTTCCCTCCAGCCTGTCAACCGCACCACACAGCTTGATGTTGTTGACAAACTTGCTGAGGGTGCACTCTACGCCACTGTCCATGTCGCCGACAAAGATGTTAAAACAGGGCCGGGCCCAATGCTGACCCCTGAGGAACATCAGTCGTCACCGGTCTCCACCTGGACATCAAGCTGGTGACCACCACTCTCTGAGTGCGGCCATCTAGCCAATTCCTTCTCCACCAAGTGGTCCATCTGTCAAATGCACGTCTCTCTAGTTTAGAGAGAAGGATGTTGTGTGGCACAGTGTCAAATGCCATGCACAGGTCCAGGTAGGTGACATTAGTTGGCCATCCCTCGTCCGCTGATGCTGTAGCCCTGTCAGAGAAGGCCTCCAAATTGGTCAGGCACAATTTGCCCTTAGTGAAGCCGTGTTGGCTGTCACCAATCACCTCCTTGCTCTCCATGTGCCTTAGCGTGGTTTCCAGGAGAATCTGCTCTATGACCTTGCCAGGCACAGAGGTGAGACTGACTGGCCTGTGGTTCCCCAGGTCTTCCTTGTTTCACTTTTTAAAAATGGGGCTTATGTTACCCCTTTTCCAGTCACCGGGAACCTCACCAGACTGCCACGACTTCTCAAATATGATGGACAGTGGCTTGGCAACTTCATCCACCAGATCCCTCAGGATGCATAGATGCATCTCGTTGGGTCCCATGGACTTGTGCACCTTCAAGTTCCTTAGATGGTCTCAAACCTGCTCTTCTGCTACAGTGGGCAGTTCTTCATTATCTCAGTATTATTCCACAGGACTCTTCCAAACAGATCCTTGAAGAGCCAAGGCTGCCTTCAGCCTTCACATTCCTAACAAGCCCTTCCTTGTTTATGAGTACGAGGCCGCACAGAGTGCCTTTCCTTGTTGGCTTCTCTCTCACTTGAGCCAGGAAGTTGTTGTCAATGCCCTCCACGTTTCTCATGGATTGTTTACGCCCTTCTGTATTTTTTCTCCAGTATCTATTGGGTCAGTTTAAGTCCTTCATGAAGACCAGTGCCTGTGAATGTGAGGCTCCTTCTAGCTGTCTGTAGAAGGCTTCATCCACTTGTTCTTCTTGATCAGGTGTCCGTTAGCGGGCAGACATGCCCTACAGTGTCACCCATACTGGTCTGCTTTTTAATCCTTACCTGTAAGCACTCAGTTGGCTCATCAGCCATCCCCAGAGTAGAGCAGACCTTCATGCATTCAGCTATTTTCTCACATAAAGGGCAACTCCATCTCCTCATCTTCTGAACTTGTCCTTTCTAAAGAGTCTGTATCCCTCCACTGTAGCATTCCATTCATGTTAGTCATCCACCTGTCTCTGTGATTTCAACAATACCAACTGCACACAGATCTCTCTATTCCTGATGTTTACTCTCCATGCTGCATGCATTAGTGTACAGGCACTTCAGAGAGGCACCTTAGCATACTGATTTCCCAGAAAGCACTTTTCCATTAACAGGGCCTTGCAGACACTTGCTTATCTGCAAATGCTGGAGGTCACTGTTTTGATGATTTTTGCTTTTGCTTTTGTTCACATCCCTCCAGACCCTTTGTTAGTCGAGCTGGTCTGTCACCCTCTCAGAGAGCTGCTGTTAACTCTCCCTTCCCTGTCTTTCCTAGTTTAAAGCCATGCTCACCAGGTCAGCCATCCTGCTGCCAAAGATACCTTTGGCCTGCTTAGCAAGGTGGATCCCATCTCTTCCAAGCACACACTGGTCCTCAAACAAGGTCCCATTGTCATACAAACCAAAAACCTGTTGCTGACACCATGTCCACAACCACTTGTTGACCTGCATTATCAGTGCCCTTCTCCTTACACCCTTTCTGTTTCTCAGCAGGGTTGAAGAGAATGCTACCTGGGCTCCCATGCCCCTGACTGTTGCCCCCGGAGCTCTTTAGTTGCTTTTGATACTCTCCAGCTTGCTCCTGGCAGTATCATTGGTGCACTCATGAAAGAACAGCAAGGGGTAATAGAGGGTCTGACAAGCTTCAGCAGTCTCCACAGCATCTGGGATCCAGGCCCCTGGCAAGCAGCAAACTTCTCTAGATGACAGGTCAGATCAGCAGATGGGTGCCTCTTCCCCACAAGAGGGAGCTGCCCATTACTATCAGTCACTGCTTCCTCCCAGTGGTGTTGCATTGTTCAGGGTCAGATGACCCAGATGCTTTGCTTGGAAGCACAGCTGACTCCTCCTCAGCCTTGAGGACAGTGAACCTGTTTCATAGTGGCAAGACTTCAGGTGGAGCTGGAGCCATGCTCTTGGTGCCAGCAGTCACTGCCTTCCGTTCTTCACCTTCCCCAGAAGCTGCACTTGCTGTTCTGCTGTACTTTGTCTGTGTGCACGCTGCACATGAGGTCTAGGCCTCTTAAAGCGTTTAACTTCATTGAGCAACATTTGACACGTGAACACCACTGATTGGTAGTGCTTGGAAAAACATATATAGCATGCTATTTGTTCTAGGCTTCAAATGTGTTGCAGCAGGATAATTCTGTTGATCTCTGGGGGCCTTTTTGTGGTTCATTATAATCCCCAGATCCTTTTTCTGTTGCTGTTTAGTCAAGCCTCCTCTATTTTGTACTTGTGCTTTTGATTTCTCAGTAAAGCACTCTGCATCTGTCTTTGTTGAATTTCACTGTTTTGGTTTCAAACTGTGTCTTCAGTTTGTCAGACCTATATTGACTTCTTTTTCTGACCTCTAGTATGCTTGCAGCCTTTCCCAAGATGATATCCTCAACTGATTTTTTCATTCTCTGTTCCTCCATCCAAGCCGTCAGCGAAGATAATTGCAGATATTAAAGCCATAACAAATCCACAGCAGGATCCTATCTGGAAAATGCTCTTGGCCTGACAGCAGACTGCTGGTAATGGGGATACATACTTTAATGATGGTTCTGCCTGCTTCTTATTTCCATAGTTTATTTGTGAGAGTGTCATACCAAACTGTGTCAGAATACAAGTCCAGTTCTGTCACATTAGCACCTTTAGCCTTGGTAGCTTGTTGCTGCCAGTTTTGGCCAGTGCTTTGCCTTTTGCCAGCCATTTCAGTTACACAACACATTCACATAAATGCAAGTATCCTCCAAAACCCACTTTTCCACTTAATGAATATTTTCCCTATTTTATAACTGATGGAACTAGATTATGCATTTTGTGAAGCAGATTTGATGTTGTCTAAGAGGAAATGGTGCTTATGTCCAGTGTGCTCTGGGCAGCAGGCATCATTGGCCTTACTAAGATAATCTAGTGACAGATCAGTGTGTAAAATTTTGTAGATGAAGTGTGTGTGTGTGTGTGTGTGTGTGTGTGTGTGTGAGAGAGACACTTCATTATGTGCTCATGACCTGAAAACAAGCTGTAACATTACATGTCTATGCAAAATTGAGTTTTTAAGGATGGTATAGATAAAGCTTTTCTTGATTTTTGACGTGCTTCTGTGTTATGCTCTAAGGAAGGATTCATAGCAGCAGTGGGAGCTGGCTCTACTTTTAGAACAATTAAATGACTTGTGGACATGCTACAGAACAAGATTTAACTTGAGGCAGGCTCTGGACTTCGTGTCTGTCACCACTCCAGATCACTCCTGTTTCTAGCACATGCCAGCTGGATGGAAACTACCCGGGGGTATTGCTCATCTGTGCTGGAGAATATGCTTCCTTTTGGAGTGTGGGCAGCTCTTAATCTTACCTTAATCTCTTACCTGACTTTACAATTGCAGTAGTCATGAGACTACTCTACTAGCCACATAGCTACATCAGTAAGTAGTGTAAATGAGTTCCTAATAGAGATTAAGGGGAAGTGCAAAACAATTTGTCAAATACACTTACATGGCTGTGAAGCCCAGCACTCATACCCCGTAGCTGTAATTAATAGGTATAAGAAATTACAATTATTCATAGTTTTCACATTAGACCATAGCATATGTAGAATGTCTTCACTTAAAGTATAAAAGATTCCTTCTGTTTGCTGATGGCATTACAACTGTATATTTGTGTATGCTGAAGCCTCTTACTTTGCATAATTACAGCTGGCAGTTTATTTCCAGTTCCTGTACGCGGGACTCAGGCAGCTATCTCAACAAATGATCACAACAAAGCCTAGTGTTTTAGTAGAAAAGTTGAAGTCACTGCTATACTTAAACATTCCTTTCTTGTATTTATTCCTAATCCCTGCAAAGTGGAGAAAACCCCCATTGTATAGTCAAGATTACATATTAAACAAGTGAAAAATCGAAGTTAAAAAAGTAATGTTATGTGAACTTCTGAATGCAAACTTAACTCATATTAGTCCCTTAGTGTGGTTTTAAAGTGGGTATTCTATTTCTGAACTCTTGCGTTAGCTACGCACAAAATCTAATGTAGATTGCCTATAATGGATTGTGTTAGTTTATAGGAAGGATACATTTTAAGTACTTATTTTGATTACAATTGTATCTTTTTCAGTGTGAGAAAATTTGTTAGATTTAGATGACCCTGTTCTCTTATATAGGCCTAATTTAATTTAACTGCAGTAAGGCAGGGTGAGTGCCACAGGCAAGACAAAAATATCTGAGCCCAACTTTTTCTCCACAGCTAGAGTTTGCAGTTGGGATTTTTTGCTTTTGTGTTGGGAATAAATTTTGTTCAGTGATTGATGGTCTAGTTTTCTGGCCTCTACTTTTCAGGTAATAGCAATCTGCAGAAGCCTGATTGAGATAAGATAGGAGAAAAGCAACAATAAAACCACCAGAAATTAAATGCTTTAAGTCACTGAAAATGAAACTTTGTCAAACTGCCTTTCAGAGGTCATTCTTTTGTAATTGTGTCTAAAACTTGACTTTGCCTTAGAGCATAGAAAACAGTGATTTTTCAAACGGAAGGACAAATGGATTTGGCTAGCTGTATGTTCTTTTCTGATTATAGATTAAAAGAAAAAGGGTCATATTGGCACAATAAAACATGCAGCACTGGAATAGATTTATTTTTTTCCCCTCGTTTACTCAGCAGCAAGACTGTCCCACAGAGTGGACTAATCAATAACCTGGCTTTTCAGCTTTTAAGTAAGGTACATTAGAGCTATCACAAACCAATTTTTAAAGATTAATAGAGCTAGGCCACATGAAACAAAACTCTCTGGGGAATGAGAGAGCAAAATTAGACTCCGCAAATAAATCCTCCATTAAAATCTGGCAAGTCTAAGAAACCATTTGCAATTAATGCTAATGTACAATAATTATACATTAGA
>JAAGAY010148605.1:46307-67959 GCA_011801015.1 Ardeotis arabs | reverse complement strand
TGCTGGCTGGAGCGAAAGGAGTTCTTTTGTACCGCAGTTTAAGTTCATTTGCACTTACCTGCAATCCTTCCCCAGCTTCTGGGCACTTGGTGCTGGCACTGGTGCCATGCTGACAGCGGTGGGCTGAACTGTGCTCCCCCTCCCCCAGCAACACTAGTTTAAAGCCCTCCGGATGAGTCTGGCAAGCCTTTTGCCAAGCACACTCTTCCCCTTCTCAGTTAGGTGCACGCCATCCGCCCCTAGTAGACCAGGCTTCTGAAAGCACGCCCCGTGGTCGAGATACAATTGCTATAGCAATTACAAGGGTTACAGTTTAGTTAGTTATTTTGCACAGTATAAAGAAAAGTAGTGTTTATTTGGGGAAGATAAAGGATTTCTGATAGAGGGTTTTCTCACAGGAGTAAGTGATGGGAGAAAGTAACTGCTTTAAAATGCTGGGTGAACAAGACTTCCAGAAAGACTTGAAGTTGCTCATAGGAGAAAATAGGAAGGCAATAGATTTACAAAACCATTCAAAAAGGCAGAGTCTCTTTCAAGGTGACATTGCTGCTTTTCTTGAAGCTTGTTTCTCAAGGATCAGTTTAAATGCAGCTTTTTGGATTTAACAGTTTTTCCTCACACATTTTCATGAATTACATTATGCTGTGAAACACGTTCTGGGGATTCAAATCCCGAGAAGGTACAGGGAAGTTTGGTGTGTAATGTGAAACACTTGAATTTTTGAATTATTTCTTCTATTGTAGAAGACATACATTTTCCCTTGGTTCTATTAGTGCTGGTGTGCGGCCTATATAATAGGAAGCTATACTTCTAATCACAAAAATGTAATTTATGTTAATGACTATGGAAAGACAGATCACTTTGAATTCGCCTTCAGGTGGATAAACTCTGGGCTTTGTGCGGAAGGTTTTACCTGTATTTGCTGCCTGAAAAGAAGCTCAGTATTCAGCTTCTATGTGTGTGATCAAGTAGTGTGGTAATAGGAGTAATAGCTGAAGAGCTCATGTTAGGAGTTTAACAGCAGAATTTCACCTAAAAATTACCCAGTTAGTTAAAGTTTGAATGCATTTCTTACTCTGAAATGTCTGAACTTTTCAGTGAGTTTGAGCATGCAGTAGGTGAAAAACTGAGGGAATGCTATTACTTGAATCAAATTCAAAACAACCTTAAATGAGGGTGTGTCCTGGTTTTGGCAGGAATGGAGTTAATTTTTCCTCTCAGTAGCTGGTATGTTTTGGATTTCGTGTGTGAAGAATGTTGATAAACACCCTGATGATATGAGTTGTTGTGAATGAGACCAAGGACACCATCCTGCTTTCCAAGTCTCGCTAATTTGCAGATGCAGGAAGCTGGGAGAAAGACAGACAGAATAATTGACCCAAACTGGCCAAACAGAGTATTCCATGCCATAAACGTCATGCTCAGTATATAAGTGGGGGCTGGCCAGGGTGGGTATCTGCCTTCCTGGCATCCATCTTTCCTCCTCGTTTTGCTGGCATCGTTCCCTCTACCTTGCTGGCTCCCTTTTGCTCCTTTGCTTGCCACTCGGTTTTGTTTCCATGATCGCTGCTCGGGACGGGCTGTATCGGTCACTGGGACATCGGGTGGTGAGAAAACATATATTGTTCACCTTGTATATTTTAATATCCTTATATTCTGCTATTATTGTAGTTTTCCCTTGTTATTTTAGTAAATTGTCTTCATCTCAACCCACGAGTTCTCCTTCCTTCCCAATTCTCTTCCCCATCCCACTGGGAAGGGGGAGGGTGAGTGAGAAACTGTGTGGTAATTCGGGCTAAACCATCACAGGGTGTTTTTTGGGTTCAGGGTTTTTTTTTTTGGTAGAGTGCATTGAGGGCTGTGTATGTTGGAAAACTTGCTACTGAAGTTTCGTAGGAGATACTAGGAATATTCTTGAGCCTCACTTTAAAAAAAACCTCTTAGAAAAATGGCATATATTGGATTAAAAAAAAAGAATTAAAAAGCAAGCCTTGAATATTTTTTTAGGGATACTTGTTTTCACAAGACACTTTCTTTGGATAATTCTGGTTATGTCTACAATAAACAGCTTACTGCACGTTTCTGAACACTAGAAATCTAGAACAAAAAGGTGTTCAGACAGAAGCACAACACATTTAGTAAAGAAAGGAGCCACAGTGCAGTCATTTTTGCATTCACTTTACCAAATGAAAGAATATTAAATGACCTTGAAAGCAAAAAACTTCCCCCAAACCCTTCAAAAATTGTTTTGTCCACAAAATACTTTCATTATTATAATCTTGATAATAATAACAAACCAAATAATTTCAGCTGAACTAATGTAGGACCATTTGAGTGTTGAATACAAGTCTTGAAAATTCACTTACTTCTTAAACATACTAATTGCAGCCTAGGTGATTTAGTTTGCCTATAGATGTCAGACTGAATGAAATAACCCTGCTGGAATTATAGCGTCCATATGAAGTCATTTGCATACAGTAAAGGAACATGAACACTGAGTATTTGCAGAGAAGACATTAGGAAATAAAAGTATCCTGCCACAGAAATTCCCTCCATCCAAACCAACATTGTACATGTAACATTGTTCATTTTGAGAGTTAAATAAAATTGTGTAGTAAATGACTTTTCACACCTGTTCTTGGAAATAGCAAGCAGAAGTGCCTGCTCTTTCCTGATCACCATTTAATGTGCAATGTTTCCTCCTTCCTCTGTCTTATATTCTTCCTTAATAGAAAGGAACGCTTATGTTCTGTTTAACAAAAGAGTCCATTAACCCCTGTCAGTACGAAGCAGGAGAGCATGCTCTTTGGTTTTCTTAAAGGTCTTGGCTTACAGGAAGAGACTGAATGCTTAATCAGAGCATGAATCCTGATGTCCTCAGATATTCTGGGTGGTCCATGACAATGAACATCAGAGGACTCATTTTCATCACAGCACAAAATTAGCTATGTAATGTCTATTGTTGTCTAATTTCTCACTCATCACTCTAGAAATGTAATCCCAGGTGTCTCATTCCTATGCAAGCAGATGTGGAAGCTCATAAACTGAATTGCAACCTGAAGGAATGAGTTGTTCTCAGATCTTTTGGTTGCCAGGGAAACTACATTCTCAATCTGTGTATGTTTACAGTAGCCTCTTTTCCAAAGCTGTCTAAATTTCGTGTTGTGGCACTTGGGAACAGACTAAGAGAAAAAACAGTAATATATGTCTACTAAATATTATCACTGGTTTCTCAAATAACATTTTTTAAAAAAGGTCACACATTCTGTCTCAAAGTATGTATTATTTTAATAGATACGTGATGAATCTGAGAAGTATTTAATACATCTTTTTATCCTTTTGGCTACTTTCCTGTGCTCCAATTATAAGTCAGTCTCAATTACAGTACATTTAAGTATGACCTGAATGTCTAAAGAGGTATTTCTCAACAAAAAGTTGTTTCAAGAGAAACTGTATTTTTCCTCCTCCAAACACAGTATATTTTTCCAAATTATTTTGTGGTACAAAAGCAGAATGGGGGCTATTGAATCATGCTTCATCAATGGGGATGCTATAGAGCTAGGGAACTGCTCTTTATGTGACAGAATTGGATAATTTCTTTATAATAGTCCAAGATCTTAAATGATGACATCCATATGTACACCACACCTACTCTGACTAGTATTTAGGGCTTTCTTTAAGGTACTAGTGTGCTATTTTTCCCTCGAGGATCATAAAGTTAGATTTTAGACACTAAGAAAATCCAATTTGCAGATGAAGGGATGAGGCAATTTTTTATTAATTACTTAATGAAATAATTTTCAAAATCATATCGCTAAAATGTATGTGGAGAGTGACATAGTATAAAATCTGTACTTGTTCTTTGGGGGCAACTTGTGTGACCTGACTTCTTCACCATTTGTGAGTCAATGCAGTTCTCCAGACTCGGTACAAGAATACTCTCCTGTGCCAGTACACGGTGTGCATGCAGGCTATTTCTAAATAATTTTCTCCACAGCAGCAGCAGCCTTGCCCTCATTATTTCCTCCTGGGCAACAAAACACAGAAACATTTGTTTTTTCCTCTTCTGTGAAGGCCTACCATCACTACCTCTTTTTGTAAAAATCTTTTTTAAATTTAAAAATCAAAATAATTAGATATTGTATCTATACAGGCAGCTTGCAGGAGCTATCTGGAAGCTGTTCTGTGCAGAGGCTCAAAATGATCAGTAAAAACCCAGGCAGTGTAGCAGATCCATCACATTTCTTGTATCTGAATTATTTCTCAACAAAATATATTAGCATTAATAAAATAAAACAAGAAATATCTTAAGCAAAGGAATGTAATTCTTAGAAGTCCCACTGGAACAACAGTTCACTTAAAACGTGAATCAGAACTGAAGTAGGTTTAAATAGTCTGCGTTTACAACAAACAGGTGTCAGCAGGAAGGAAAATAGCCAAAAGGTGAACAACAGCTTGGTTTTGAGACACTTCAGTTTGAATAGTGCTCAGGTAGCTCAGCAAAGAAACTGTTACTGAAATGAAAGGAGTTGCTATAGGCATTGCAAAAATGTAATGTGTATTCTATGTTTGTAAAATGAATATTAAAATGATGTCATATATATGAGAAGGCTGGAAACTTTAGAATTTGAAGGGTCTAATCTCTGGTTGGAGTTCAAGTTACGCTAGTTTCTGGTGTAAAATTCTGAAGATATTAGAAAGACCATAATCCATCAATTACAAAATAGCTGAACTTGCTGGTAGTTGATGATGCCCTGGTTCTGCCATTGGTAAAATGAATCCAAAATGTTACAATAAAATGTTATAAAATGAGAGAATTGAAGCAAAATTCAGCAGTTCAGAGTCTGGATTAAAAGGTAATATTTGGAGCTGTATGTGGTGTTTGTCTTATTTTATTGTTTCCTCATGTTTGAGGGGAAAAGATAAAAGCAAGACTTAATTATTCTTCAAGAGCATGTTGAGGTAAGCAGTATTTGTATTGCATGAACAGACGTAACTGTGACACAGCTTTATTGGCACATTTGTTAATTTGAATTTGGAATCTGGTACCTAGTAAACTGATTTATCAGAAAAAAAAAGCATATTTAGATGAATAATTGTTATGAGATTAATGGCTAGATCATAATAAAGCTGAAATTTTCCTATTATTTCTTCCGAGACAGATAAAGAATCAGTTCAAAGATTTATTTGATGTAGTGATCTTGGAATGCGAACTGTGTGCCCAGTTCAGTGATGCTGAAGGACCATTATACAAACACAACTTACTATGTTATGCTAATATCTTTAAGACATTTGAGGAACTGAAGGAGTCTATGGAGGAGTTCTGTGGGTACTAGCGTGGGAAGTATTCAGAAAGAAATACTGAATCTTGTACATTGGTTGCTTATACATGTTTGAAGCTTTACACTATGTAAATATTGACTTGTATTTGAATGGGGAAAGAGTCTCACACAGGAGCTGTGAATAGCAGCTGTCATGTTATGTAGGAGCTGCTGATAAACAGAGCTTGTATATGTGCCATTAGGCTGGTTCTGTGGTGGCTATGAACAACCCTGTGCTCTAAGTGAAGCACAGATGAGCGAAACATTATTATATGTTTTAGCTCGTATTTTAAGAGAACTAAGGAGGTGAATTGAGAGTAGAAACATAGCTAAGTCAGTTGATATCAGAACTATAAAACTGCTTCTGTGGACTGCACTTATAAAGAAACATGGTATTTGTATTTCTGTAATCTAAGTTGATTGTGGGAAAGAAAATCTTCATGCACCAAATGGTTGATATTGAGCAACTATCCAGTACTTTGACTGTTGAGTAGTTGAGTTTATATCACTTGTGACATTTGTGTACTATGGTGCAGCCTGGGTGTCCAGATAAGAGGCTTAATTTTCTGAACTTCAACTTGACTAATCCCCTGAACATCTGGCCCGTTTGAAGTAAAAAACTGAAATTCCAATTTTACGTTCATAGATCTATTTTTTGAAAACTTGTTTTCAGAGCTTCTCAGTAGTGTCTCCCTACAACATCCCTCAAAATCAAAAGGTGTAGTGAATGAATAAATTTGCTGTCCTTTGTTGAAAGTAACATCTTTTCAAACCACGTCCTTGCACTACTTTCCTCCCCGCCTCCTTCCCCATTTTCAAAGTGGTCATGATACAGCTATTTAAGGTAAGTAAAACTCTTCACTAAGAGGACATTTTTTTCAAGTCCCATCCTGTGAAGAACATGATGTTATTAACAACTTAAAGTCTGGCACAGCTTGGCACAGCTTTCTTCGATTTGTAGGTATATATTTGCTATTCTGTTTTCAATCACTGTGTAAGTTTTGCTTGGACGGCCTCATTTATCTTACATAGCAGGCTGAGGGAGTGAGAGCTTGCAAGAGGAAAGAGGGGGAAATGCCTTCTGGGAGTACTGACTTAATAAAAAAAATTGTTTTTCAGAACACTTAATATTTATATGGACTTGAGTGCACCTAATTCCCTGCCAAAATACACACTTTCTATTCATAGAGGAATTGCACAGACCAGCTGTCAGTTTCTCTCAGCAACTGCTCTCTTCTGCTTTACTGAAATACATACTTCCCTTATACGCAGTCTACTGCTTGCAGTATAGATATCAGTGACTATACCATGCTTACTAATGAATCTCTTCTTCTGGCTTCTCCTTAGTGTCTTTGACTGCCTTTGAAGTGGCTAGAGGGTTTTTGTTGTTTTTTGGGATGTATTTTAATTAAATAATCATAATTTTTACTTGGACTGCTTCCCTGCAGAAAGAAAATTATTGTCAATTGCTTTATGCCATTTATGACTTATTCCCAATTTTTTAAACAGGCCTACTGAGAGAAAAGTTTGCTATGGCTTTTATTATTTGGCAAACAAGTCTTACATATTTCAAATTAGTCAACTAATTAGTCATCTTCTAAAGCGATGTTTTATTAGAAGCAATCTGAGTCTATTACTAAATCCTACCCTGAAGTTAGCTAAAATATTACAATAGCAAGATGAAGTAGCCGAGAAATTCCAGTAAAATCTTAGTATCGTGAAGACTGTAGTTTCTGTTAAATGAACTTTTTAATACATTTTACTCATTTTTGCACTCTTTTCAAAGAAGCACAATGTGGTATTTATTATTAGGACTGGCCTAACCAAAATATTTCTGAGCTAAAAGGAAAATTCTTCTTATATACTGTTTCCTCTTGGGAGAAACCTTGGCAGCCTGCTGTTGTAGGTTGGATCTCTTGGTCATTTACCTCTCCTGTAAGGCAGTGCAATTTCCTGTCTCTGCTATAGTGCTCTATGGAAGGTGTGAACTGGCTTTGCTATCTGAGTTGCAAAAAAGAACAATAGTCCTTTGAACACTGAGGATCTCATACAGTGTCCTGCATATATGAAACCTTTATGTTAACTGCTAACAAGAGGCACAGTTTTCTTTCTGCTTATGCTAAGTCCATCTTGAATCCAAAATGACAATTCAGTGTGATGTTCCTAAAGTGTTGTGCAGAAGGTGACTATCATGTATTGATTATTTAGAAACATAGAATAGTTTGGGTTGGAAGGGACCTTTAAGGATCATCTAGTCCAACCCACCTGCAAGAAGCAGGGATATCTTCAACTGGATCAGGTTGTTCAGAGCCCCATCCAACCTGGCCTGGAATGTTTCCAGGGATGGGGCATCCACCACCTCTCTGGGCAACCTGTTACAGTGTTCCACAACCCTCATTGTAAAAAATTTTTTCCTGATGTCTAGTCTGAATCTTCTTCCCTCTGTTTTAAAAATGTTACCCCTTGTCCTAGCACAACAGGTGCTGCTAAAAAGTTTCTCTCTGTGGATGGCATACCTTCCCTCCAGAGTGTCAACAGCACCACACAGCTTGGTGTCATCAGCAAACTTGCTGAAGCTGCACTCTATCCCACTCTCCGTGTCGTTGACAAAGATAATATAATATAATAACAAAGAATAACATACAATAACATTTTATAGTATTTTATATTATTCAGGCACAACTTGCTTCACGTTCAGCACATGCTTAATGATCAGCTTTACAGAAGTGGAAATAAGTATCTGTTTATTTGAATATAACCCAATTTGGTCACACTGGGGTTTTTTTTTGTATGATCCTGCTCTCCTTTCCTTTACTGATAGATGCTCTATACACAAACTTAGTCCACCTTTGTGTTTCCAAGTCACCTGATCCTGAAATATTTTCTGAGTTTAGAAACACATCTTTAAGAAATGCATGCAAATCTGGTTAATCTTCATAGAAATTGTTCTACCTCCTTGAACTGTCTAGGTCATTACACGAGGGTGAAGAATTTGATATATTGTGAATTATCTTGTTATTTTATCAGGATGGATTGAATTGAGTATTGAGATTTATTTTACTGACAAAAGCAAGAAAAACTTTAGTGTGCTTAGATGCATACTCTGCTATAAGCTTGTCTATGATTTTCTGAGACTTTTAGTAAGAGTTGAGAGAAGTATCTGGTTTCAAATAAGAAACAGAACATCTTACACTTGTGCATATGAAAATTCTTAAAAGATTTAAAGATTTAAACCTTGGAAGGAAAGTATTATTTACAGAGAAAATGGAGGTGAGAAATATGATGAACAAAGTTGTTTATAAACTTAACTTTAACTGAAAATTAGAAACATGCTAAGGTATCAACACTGTGTTCTGTCACTTAGCTATTGTGTAGCACCGCCCTTGCGGATTTTTTTTTACTGTTCAGTAATTTAAAGGCCATTTGTGTTTCAAATTAATGACTGGTAAGCTTCTGTACACTTTCAGCAGGATGTGTTCCAATGCTAACCTACCATTAAAGGACTAAAATCATTAACCACCACACCAATTTGTTCCTGCAGAACTGGTGTGTTGACACAGTTGGTAATAAGAAGCACAAAATTATTGAACAAACTGGTCAGATTTCTAAGGTCTCCACCTTCTGGCCTGGTCTTTTCTGCTGCTTTGATAGTGACTGTTGCAGCGTTTGCAATTATTAGTTGAGTCAGTCTTGGATATCTTGATTTCAATTTGATCATATGAATAAAAAGTTTTCTGAGTGGGACTTAATAGTAAAACATTGCTTTAAGTCATCTAAAAGAGATGCAAAATCTGGCTCAATTTACTCGTTAATTACAAAGGTCTTGAATTTATTAAAAAAGATAGAAGCTGTTAGTTGTCATAGCACTGCAGAATATTCTTCTGTGGAATGGCTACAGATGCATTCAATACAGAGTATTAAAGACTGGCTTCAGTGGGACGTTGAACAGTGGTTTACTTTTGAGTCAGACAGGATAATGTCAATGTACTCCAAAAGCACACCATCATGCAGGGACCTTTTCTCATAATGCTTTGTTCTTTATAGAAACTGCATTGCAAGCTCCTGGTTTGAAGAAGGAAAATCTCTTTGGCGAGGGAGAGTACAGTGTTAACCTAGATAACTCAAAGAGCACACTATTACCTTTGCAGGTTTTGCAGTGAAATGGTTAAATGAGTTTTTGAGATTTCAGAAATGTTCATGGTTAGAAGACGATGAAGTGTGGATAATCTTACCATTATTCTATTCTGGATGATGTAGAGTGATGAGAGATCACTTTGAGAAAATGGAAAACAATGGTATTATTCAATGAACTGAAATGACTTTATGTGGTACAGTAACTGTGTAAAGTGCTTTTCCTTGAAAAGGTCTGAAGCCTGAAAGCAGAAGCTGGAGCAGCTCTTGCAGTCTACTTCTGTGCATACCCACTTCTATGCCTTTTGTGTTCCTCAGGGCATTTGAATGTATTTAAAAACCAAAAGAAAATCATTCTTCTGGGTCAAAATGGAGCTTATTCACATCAGGGGCAGCTGATAGCCATTTCCCTACAGTAAGCCATCGCCTTGTTGCAGTATCAATGTATTGTGTGCATGAGTAAATGTGCATATTTAGTGGTGTTTTTTTCTGTCTTGTATTTCTATATTTGAGTGAAAGGTGACTCTAGAGATACTGAAATATAGAATGCTTTTGTAGTACTGGAACTCAAAGACAATATGTAGACCTTCAAAATTTCACTGGTTTAGAGTGGATCGAAAGCTAAACCCAAAATTATGTTGGGAGTTTTCTTGCTTGAGGTGATTTCTTCTGAAAATAAGTTATTTCATAAAGAGAAAGAAGAGTTCTCCAGAACTTTGAAATTCTGCAATGTGGGAAGATTTAACTATAGTTATTAATTCAAGTTGCTTCTAATTTTTTGTTGGTTTTTTTTTTTTTTTGCATTCATTTTGATTTCTTCTGGCAAAATATCAAGATTAAATAAATAGGATACATCCAACTTAGTTAACAATTCTACTGGTCAGTGTCTGGATTAAAAATTCAGCTCTTGTGAGGCTTGGCAGAATCAAATTAGAACCAAGAACTCACTCCCTGAAATTCTTGTAGATTAAGTTAATCTAAGTAACGTAATAGTTTCAATGCTTCACACTACATTCAATACAGAAAAAGAAAATCTGCATAAACTCATTTTATAAAATCATTTTATGCAGATTTTTTCTATATTTTTCTCAGCTCCTAAATTCTAAGAAAATGAAATTAAGAATTCTGAATGAAAAAAACCTTCTTTACCTTTTGCTTACATTAGCTTAAACACACAAAAATGTCCAGAGCAAATAGACATTTTTCTCTGTATATTTATTTACTCCTTTAATCTGCTGCATTAATTAGGTGGATAGGCTTTAAGTATCTCAGATAGTGGTGGAACTAGGACGACCATCATAAAATGATGTTGGTAGTGTGCTTGTTTCCTAATATATCCTGTGGGAATAAAATGGACAAATGACATTTCCATCTCAAAGTGTTTTCTCTCCCAATGTACATTTTGACAGCCAATGGGAAGTTTGGCGCTTGCTGGGTACAGAGGGATTTTGACTTACAGCTGGAGTGGTTAGTTTTGTGAGTCAATCTGAATTTATCTAAAAGTTGTTAAAAATCGTTGACACATTTGAGGTCATAAAAGTCACAGAAGTTGAGATGCTATAACAAAAGCCTTGTAGTTGCTGAGGTAAATACACCTGCATCTGGGAGATCTTGGACTAATTATTCCCAGATTTGTCTGCTTAATTCCAGTTCCTTTCCAGAGCATTAAGAGGGGCTATATGCAAATTGTAAACAGTCCTTGTGTGCTATGCCCAAGCTGATATCTTTTCAAATACAATGTTACTACTGTACTCAGAAGTAACCATTAAAAATTGTCCTGTCCTAAGGTCATTTCTATTCTGTCATCCTATTCTAAGGTCAGATGAACAGCTTATGAGCTTGATTTAACTAATTTGAGCTGATAACCTGGTTTGAGCTGATTGCATTTGTACTCTCACCACATGTCCCATCACATATCAGATTTTAAGAGATAGTGAAGGATTTTATAAGAGGACTTTGCAATACTGAAATTGCTGGAAGATGATTTTCAGTTATTAAATTGGAAAAAAACCTCTCAAACCAACTATGGAAGCATAAGCCTTTCCCTTAATATTCCCTCTTTTCTTTGGAAAATTGTGTATGACATAGGGATTACACTTAAGCTTTTAAAATAAAGGCTAGGAAAGAAAAATTGGAGTCTCGGTGGAAAAGCAAAATATGAGCGTAGATAGCATGTGCTGTGGCAGAGCAACTGGATTTTCAGCCTGGATGGTTGAGAGTTTTCTGTTTACAGTAGCATAACAAGCTGCCAATTTTCCTCCTGTTATTTTTTCCTTAAATTCATCCATGCATTTCATTCCTTCTCTTTGTCTCTACATTCTTGGGTTTTTTTTGTCTTCCTGCCAAACTTTGAATCTTTATATGTATCCTAATGTTGCATCCTCTTCTTCCTTCCCTTTCTTTCAATATTTCTTGCTAGCAAACAATAAAATTATGAATCTTGGGTGGATATTGCTGACAGAAGTACTTCTTGCTTTCTGGTCTAGAAAGGAATACCATGCCACCTATAAATAGAAGATTTTCCTTAATTTATCTTTATTAATTACTGAGAGGAGCTTTAGAAACAGACCTCGTGCAGGACGACCGGCGATGAGTGACATTCCTCAGGGGTTGGTATTAGGACCAATGCTGTTTAACATGTTTGTCATTGACACAGAGAGTGGGATAGAATGCACCCTCAGCAAGTCTGCTGACGATATCAAGCTGTGTGGTGTAGTCAACACATTGTAGGGAAGGGATGCCACCCAGAGGGACCTTGACAGGCTGGAGAGGTGAGCCTGTGTGAACCTTGTGAAGTTCAACAAGGTCGACTGCAAAGTCCTTGGGGGAATCCCAAGCATAAATACAGGCCTGTCCTTATCTCAAATAAATACAGGCTAGACAGAGAATAGATTGCTAGTAGCCCAGAGGAGAAGGACTTGGGGGTGTTGATTGATGAGAAGCTAGGCATGACCAACCTGATCTCCTTCTATGACCAGGTGACCCACCTAGTGGATGAGGGAAAGGCTGTGGATGTGATCTACTTGTACTTGAGTGAAGTCTTTGACACTGTCTCCCATAGCATTCTCCTACAGAAGCTGGCAGCTCATGGGCTAGGCAGGTGTACTCGTTACTGGGTAAAAAAGTGGCTGGATGGCCAAGCCCAGAGAGATGTGGTGAACAGAGTTAAATCCAGTTGGTGGCCAGTCACAAGCAGTCTTCCCCAGGGCTCAGTTTTGGGGCCTGTCTTGTTTAATATCTTTATCAGTGATCTGGATAAGGGGATTGAGTGCTCCCTCAGTAAGTTTACAGATGACACCAAATTGCACGAGAGTGTCAATCTGCTTGACGGTAGGAAGGCTTTGCAGAGGGATCTGGACAGGCTAGATGAATGGGTCGAGGTCAATTGTATGAGGTTTAACAGGCCCAAGTGTCAAGTCCTGCACTTTGGTCACAGTAACTCCATGCAATGCTACAGGCTTGGAGAAAAGCAGCTGGAAAATTGCCCCGTGGAAAAGGACCTGGGGGTACTGGCTGACAACCGGCTGAACATGAGCCAGCAGTGTGCCCAGGTGGCCAAGAAGGCCAACACCATCCTGGCTTGCATCAGGAACAGTGCGGCCAGCAGGAGTAGGCAAGTGATCGTGCCCCTGTACTAGGTATTGGTGAGGCCGCACCTCGAATACTGTTTTCAGTATTGGGCCCCTCAGTACAAGAAGGATGTTGAGTTCCTGGAACGCGTCCAGAGGAGGGCAATGAAGCTGGTGAAGGGTCTGGAGAGCAAGTCTTATGAGGATTGGCTGAGGGAACTGGGATTGTTTAGTGCAGAGAAAAGGAGGCTGAGGGGAAACCTCATTGCTCTCTACAGCTATCTGAAAGGAGGCTGTAGGGAGGTGGGTGTTGGTCTCTTCTCTCAAGTAACTAGTGACAAAACAAAAGAACAAGAGGAAATGGCCTCAAGTTGCATCAGGGGAGGTTTAGATTGGATATCAGGAAAATTTTCTTTACTGAAAGAGTGATCAGGCACTAGAACAGCCACTAGAACAGGCTGCACAGGGAAGTGGTGGAGTCATCATCCCTGGAGGTGTTCAAAGAATGTGTAGATGTGGCACTTCAGGACATGGTGGTGTTGCGTTGACAGTTGGCCTTGATGATCTTAGAGGTCTTTTCCAACTGTAATGATTCTATGAGCCAGTAATGTGCGTTTGCAGCCCAGAAAGCCAACTGCATCCTGGAATGCATTAAAAGAAGCGTGGCCATCAGGTCGAGGGAGGTGATTCTGCCCCTGTATTCTGCTCTTGTGAGACCCCACCTGGAGTACTGTGTCCAGCTCTGGAGCTCCCAACATAAGAAGGATGTGCATCTGTTGGAGTGAGTCCAGAGGAGGGCCATAAAAATGAACTGATTGTGAAGAATTTCTTGTGAGAGGAATGGCTGTGGATGCCAAAGTCAGTGAAGAAGGAGTGAGAGGAGTAGTGTTGCTCCTGATAAGATTCCCCTGCAGCCTATGGAGGGCAGGTGGATGCCTGAAGGAGGCTGTGGCCTGTGGAGGGTCCATTCTAGAGCAGCTAGTTCCTGAGGGACTGCACCCCATGGAAAAATGACCCATGTTGGAGCGGTTCATGAAGGACTATAGCCTGTGGGAAGGACCCCATGTTGGAGCAGGGGAGGAATGTGAGGAATTCTTCCCTGGAGGAGGAAGGAGCAGCGTAAAGTGATGTGTGATGAACTGACTGCAACCCCCATTCCCCATTCACCCCTGTGCTGCTCATGGCAGGGGAAGGAGGTAGAGATAATTGAAATGAAGTTCAGCCTCAGAAGAGGGAGGGGTGGGAGGAAGTAATTTTTATTCTCTTCCTCATTATCCTGCTTTGATTTTAATAATAATAATAATAATAAATAAATAGTTTTTCCCAAGTCGAGTCTGTTTTGCCTGTAATGGTAACTTCAATGGTCTCTCCCTGTCCTTATCTCAAACCTCAAGCCTTTTTGTTATATTATCTCTCCCTCATTCCCTCAGAGGGTGGGAGAGTGAGTGAGAAACTGTGTAGCTTGGTCCCGAGCAGGGCTAAACTATGACACCTGCTCCATGAAGCAGCAGGCCCAGCTGGACCTTGTCTTTCTTTTGGATGCCAATGCTACTTGAAAGACAGAAAAGTCTTTCTTATTGTCCCTGTCATCCAGCCTATTATTATCTCTCCATATGGTGTTTTATCCTCCCAGCATATCTTGCTCTCCTGCCACTTTGTTGTCATCCACACAATTTGTGATCACACATTTAATCCAATCATCCAGATCATTTATAAAATTAGGCATTAGGAGTACCAGTATCTGTTCCCTGGGAGCTCCATGCCTGATGTCTGCCAGTTTGACTTGGAGCCATTCATTACCACCCTTTCAGCTCTGTAGCCTAGGCCATTTTCAACCTATCTTGTGGTTCATCTGTCCATTCCAGAGCTTGCCAGCTTATTCACAAGGATGTTGTGTGAGAAGGTGTCAAAAGCCTTGCCAAAATCAAGGCAGATGACATCCACAGCTTGCCCCTCACCCACTCACAAGTTATTTCATCATAGAAGACAACCAAATTGGTCAAGCATGGTTTACCCTTGATAAATCTGTGTCAGCTTCTCCCAGTCACCTTCTTGTCCATTGTGTTACTATCATAGCTTTCCAGAGGACCCTCCCTCAGTTTTCCCAGAAAACAAAGCGAGGCTGACAGACTTTAGTTTCCTGGATCTTTCTTTTTGCCCTGTTTGCAGATGGGCAAAATAATTGCCCTTTTCCAGGCATCTGGACTTCCCTTGATCCCAGTGACCTTTCAGAGATGAGAGGGAGTATTCTGTAATGATGCCAGCCAACTAGCTCAGCACCCTCCAATGCATCCTGTCAGGTCCTGCGGACTCATAAATTTCTCATTTGTCCAGATGGTCCCTAAGTTAACCCTTCTCTGTTACCAGTGTTTTGCCATTTTCTTTGCCACTGCTTCTTGGTATAAAGACTTGGTTGCTGACCTTACCCATGAAGACCAAGGTGAAGAAGGCATTGGCTACCCCAGTCTCTGCTGTGTCATTTTTAACTAACTTGCTAGCCCCATTCAGCAACAGACGTCCATCTTCCTTGTACTTCTATTTCCTACTGAGATAGCTCTAGATGCCTTTCATGTTATTGACATCTCTTGTTAGTTTGCTCTTCTCCAGCAGAGCTTCTGCATTCCTAGCTGCACCTAACTGCAGATCACCCAGCTGATATTTCTATATTTGGGATTCTGTCCCCTTTTCCATTCTTACATGCTTCTGAGTAACCACCTCAGTATCTTGCTCTTTTCTTGTTGCAGGCTGCTTTCTTGTTGTACTTGGTCCTTGTGCTTGATCCACTTAGGGAAAAGGGCTGTCCTTGTGGTTCAGGAAGGCTGTCTCCAAAAATCTCCCAACACTCCTGAGCTCCTTTGCTCTCCAAAGCAGACACCCATGAGATCCCTCCTCATTGTTCTCTGAGCAAGCAGATATCTGCTCTTCTGAAGTCCTGGGTCTTCTTTCTGCTGCTTCTCTGCCTCAGACTCCTTAGATCTGAAACTCTACAGCTTATAGTCACTGGGGTCTGTGCTGCTGTGTTGATTTCCCAGCAAATATCAGGAAGGTTAAAGTCCCTACAGGAAGGAAGTCCTGTAGGCCTGAGGCCTATTGGAGGTATCTGGAGAAGGCTCCATCCACTTCCACTGTCTGATCCTGTGGTCTGTAGCAGACACCTACTACCATGTCTCTGTCATTGGTGGTCTTTCTGATTTTGGCCCAAAGGCACTTTACACTTCACACACTGTGCACTCGAATTGCTCTTCTACAGAATGCACAACCCCTCATCCTCTTCTGCTCTTCCCGTCTCTCCTGAGGGCCTGTACCTGGCCACTGCAGGACTACCATCACATGAGCTTTCCCACCAAGGTTCTGTAATTCCAATGGCATTGTAACAATGTGACTGCAGGTGGAGCTCCGTTTCTTATGGCTTGTTCCCCAGTCTGCAAGGGTTGGTGCACAGGAGCTTGAGATGACATGCCATCTGCCCATTGTCCCTGGGAGGAGTGTGGGTTGAAGTCAGCTCAAACTTGTTGGTTTTTTTGAAGACTTCTATTAGTTGTCCAGTTTTATACTTTATCTTGGGGTGACCTATGTGCACACTTTCACCTCCACACACCAGGTTGGTTACACACCAGGAAGACATTACTCTCTACTAATTACCCCAGGCTGACATACTTAGTGCAGCCTTATATCCAAGACAAAGGTTACCCTCCAGTCCCCCTTGTGTCGAGATAAGCTCAGCTTTCTTTGTAATCGGTGGTCATTCTTTACATTCTTCCTCTTTGCCCATAAACAAGGTTTTGAGTCCATCACAGGGAAAAAGCACTAACTGCTAAGTAGTACTGCAAGTGTTTTAGCATGTTGCATGTGTTTAACATCTATCTGGTTCGCCTCCCTCTAAAAAAAAAAAAAAAGTTTTCTGTGGAGATATTATAGATTCAGCAGGTTCATTATAAATGGTAGTGAAGGGTACATTCTGCTTTTCTCTCTTTCTGTGAGTCTTTTCTTCTTTATGGTTTTTGGACTTTCTCTTTTTTTTTTCAATTTTATTTTTGGATAGTGTGTGCAATGTTCAATGGGTACTTTTTACTGTTGCAGCAGTTATAGTCAGTGGAGTAGCGAAGACTTCATGAATTATACATGACTGTTAGATCCAAGAGTCTTAGACGAATAACAATATTATTGGATAAAATTCAAGTCAGAAATGTGTTCTAATAAATGAGCTTTAGCTCTCTTGTATATGCTGAGAATGTGAAATACCATCTAAATACCAACTAAGACAATCTAATGTTAAGAAAGCAGTCTGCTAGAAAGAATGCAAAAAGTAATGTACACTTACTAGATGGAAGATCTTTTACAGCTGCTGTATTGTACATTACTTCTGGCAGTGATGACAGCGCAGTTAAAATCACTGTAGTTAGTACAGTCTTGTAATTGTTATTCTTGTGTCTCTCAACCCGAGATCAGGCCGCTCACATCTTTAGAAGTACTTAGAACCCACAGCTCTGGTGCAAAGCATATTTTCATGTACTAATGGCTCTTCTGAGAAATACATTACAGAGCTCACAGAGCTTTGGGTTGTTTGTGTTTGTTTTTGCCAAATCCCAGCCGTGCAAAAAGTAGGGATTGGATGTAGGTTACTACTGCGTTTTTTAACTATATAGTTTGTGCAGGATTAAAAAAAATTGTGTAAGCTGTGATAGGCTGTAGACAGTGTGGGAGTATGAGAAGGGGAAATTGTTTGAATGAATCTGTGGCTCAAATTATGAGACTTCAGAGGTGAGGTATTATTTGGGATTTCTGAGGAAAAATGCAAACAATAATATACTGACATGAAAACTAATGCACAGAGATATTAAGTGATCTCTTTACCATTGGATATCTATAGGAAAATGTACAATGAAAGCCAGAAATTTTATACATTCTGTTCATTTATGAATGTGGTGGTTTAGCCCAAGTCACCACACAGTTTCTCGCTCAACCTCCCCCTACCCAGTGGGATGGGGGAGAGAAATTGGGAAAAAAGAAACACTCGTGGGTTGAGATAAAAACAGTTTACTAAAATACTAAAAACTACAGAAATAACAGAATCTAAGGATATTAATATATATAAAACACACAAAATGAACAATGTACGATTTCTCACCACCCGATGTCCAAATGACCAACGCAGCCCGCCTCGAGCAGCGATCATGGTAATGGCACCAAACAACAAGCAAAAGGGGGGAAAGCAAGCTAGCAAGGTGGAGGGAACAATGCCAGCAAGCAAGAGATGGAAAAAATATGGATGCCAAGGATGCATGCCAGAATGGATGCCCCCTCCCATGGGCAACCCCCACTTATATAGTGAGCACGATGTTTATGGCATGGAATACTCTGGTCAGTTTGAGTCAATTATTCTGTCTGTCTTGCCCAGCTTCCCATTTCTGCATGTTAACGAGACTTTAACGAGACTTAGAAAGCCAGACAGTGTCCTTGGTCTCATTAAAAACAACTCGTATCATCAGGGTGTTTTTATCAACATTCTTCACATACAAAATCCAAAACACACCGGCTACCGAGAGGAAAATTAACTCCATCCCTACAGACAATTAGTCTTTACAGATTTTGTTACGATGTTGCAAATGTCTTGAAAGATGTAGAACAGAACACGCTCCCTGCCCTCTCGCCCTGCCCCCCAAAAAAGAAAGATATACATAGGGAAATAAGAAAGATCTGAAAATCATAGGCATTAAAAAATTTCTATGACAGTTACTAGGGAAATGGCTAAACAGGAATGAAAACTTTTCTGGATTCAGTTAGTGCTGGTCTGATCCCACATTTAATGCTTTCGTGAATTTTGAATAATTTCTATGGGAGAACTTGCCTCAAATCTGTTTCATTCACCAAAGTGGCAACATGGGGAGCAAAATGACCTCCTGCTCATAACTGATAGCAGGAACAATAGCACTTTGAAATTATATCTCTAGGGAAGTTATAATAGTTTCTCAGAGGACTTGTAGAAGCAAATTGTACTCTGCTTCTTGGCCTGAACAACTTCAGGTGGTATCACCCACTTCATCTTAAATTGGCCTGCTGGAAGCCCATGTGAATGTCACTTACTCAGTTTTTGTTCTACTACCCAATTCATCTGGGAGCTCTTTGCAGAAGGCTATACTGTGTGAATTTTTGTATGCATTACATTGTGTTTGTATAGCTGAAAAATGACTTGCACCTCTCAACTGCAACAGCTGTTAGCTGGCCGTAAAAAGCCTTAATATATCTTGTTCTATTGGAATCTTAGCACGTGCAAACTCGTGATTGAAGTTGCCAACAGAGTGCTGTACAATAATGGTCGCACAGCCAGCTTGCTCCGAAATGCCGTCTTATGACTGTAGCCTTCCTTCCACCATAAAGCTGCCTTCTACACGCCGTTCCTGGGCATCTTTAAAGTGGGCAGAATACTGCATCTGAATTCCCCAATGTAAGCATTTTTACAATTGATTGCTGTACCTGCGACTCTGCTGGTGGAGGTCTCTAACTCTTAGTACATTTCATTGTCATTATTATGAAGTAATTGGCACACTCTAGATGAAACTGTGTATGAGTGCTTGGTGCTTCAAGTAGGTGTCTTAGACAATCTGACTGCACACAAATTTTAATGCTATCAATCAGTACTTTTTTTGTTGTTTTTGTGAGAGATGCAAGTTACCTCAGTAGAGGATTGAATACCACGAGCATTTGAGCACACGTGTTTTTGACAAAATCTCTGCAGTGAGAAAAGTTTGACTGACATTTTTCCAAATCACCTATTAGAAGTTCTTCCCTTTTTATAGTTAATAGTTAAAACATTGAAACAAGTATGATAAAAACATCTTTTTGGTTAATTGATTACTTAAAAGTTTTATCAAATATTTATTTTTAATGTTCATTTTAAAATTGTAGCATTCTTTCTGTTTTATAGGGAGGAATAAAATTCTCTACAGTTTTGCAAGTTTGTCTTCAACAGAATTAGTGAAATGGAGAATGGAAGGGAAGCTGCCGCTGTCTTTTTTTATATATATGCATTTTTTTTTTGTGAGGAAAACTGCTACAGATACTCGAGGAAAACTGCTACAGGTACTCGAGAAAAAGGACCTCATATAAGAAACGTATGAAAAGAGCAAGTACAGAAATTAATTTTTAATTCTCGATTACATGCAAATTCAAACAACTGTTCAGGAAAAGTGTAGTTGTATGTGCCAATTCAAGCATTTTTCCCATGCAGACATGAAGAGAATGACCATTTATGTAATTTTTCTTTTATAGGTGAAATAACTGTGGAGAAAATGTGATGGCTGGTCTATTTGAAACAAGGAGGTTTTGAGCTAGATGTATTTATAATGCAAGTCTGAATATGAAACTAGACCCTGTCATTAGTGTCTTTCAGGTTTTTTGGTTTCTGTTTTTTCACCCAAATAGTGGGTAGTTCTTCTACCTTAAAATTTTTATTAAGATATTATTGTATTTTCTTAATATTTTCTGAATATCTGTAATATTTTTATAACAAAAATTACTACTTTCAGTGCTAGTCCAAGGATTTTTGGAGTGCAGTGGACATTGTATTGCACTGAATCTGGTGAAACATAATTATATTGGTCTTTGCAACAGCTTGATTTTTTTTTGGTTGTAAATCTATCTCTACAATGCTATATAAACTGAGTTAAACACAGGATTTCATTTGAATGAATCATAAATATTATATGTTATTCTAAGTATGACTATTTAAATATTTTTTGGTGGAGACAGTAAATACTGAAACCCTAACTTATACCACTTAATCTCATTTTTATAACACTAATTATTTTTAAACCCACTATGAAATAAAAAATATGTAAAATAAGTAGTTAATTTTCTTTTTCAAATTCATTTTGAAGAACTATTTTCAAGCCAGAATCCCTGTCTGCACTAGATAGATATAGCAGTAATTTATTCCAGAATGTGTTCATGAAAATAAATGTAAAATACCTTCTCACAATGTCTTTTTCAACCTTGGAATAAGTTAAATAAAGATGATCATAAACCATAAACTTGTGTAGCTTTAGTGATATATGTTTTGTTAAAGAGCCAGACTCCTCAGCAATGAAATAATAATTATCCTGATCAATAAAGTAAATTAGGAATAAAAGACGAAGTGTAAGAGGAAGATTCTAGGTAGGACAGTGAATTGCATGCTGGAACTTTAGTTGTTTGGTCTTGCTTTTATACAAAACCTGACAAAACGGTGACATGGACAGTGGGATAGAGTGCACCCTCAGCAAGTTTGCCGATGACACCAAGCTGTGTGGTGCCGTCGACACACTGCAAGGGAGGGATGCCATCCAGAGGGACCTGGACAGGCTGGAGAGGTGGGCCTGTGCCAGCTTCATGAAGTTCAACCAGGCCAAGTGCAAGGTCCTGCACATGGGACGTGGCCATCCCAGGCACAAATACAGGCTGGGTGGAGAATGGATGGAGAGCAGCCCTGAGGAGAAGGACTTGGGAGTGCTGGTGGACGAGAAGCTCAACATGAGCCGGCAATGCACCCTTGCAGCCCAGAAGGCCAACCGCATCCTGGGCTGCATCAAGAGGAGCGTGGCCAGCAGGTCGAGGGAGGTGATTCTGCCCCTCTACTCTGCCCTGGTGAGACCC